>JAKCWG010000923.1:5000-50000 GCA_021464415.1 Lonicera japonica
AGGTGGACTATGAACCAACAAAAAGAAGAATGCCTTTGAGCTCTTGTTCGAGTTCTTCCTTGATGACCGGAAGGGGAGACAGAAGTCTCAAATGCCTCTTCCCCCTGGAGGCTTTCTGGCATTTCATCTTCCTTGATTTCTGGAATGGGAAGCTTTCTGATCTTTCCTTCGAGTTCGAGTTTTTCTTTTTTAGAAGAACGCTCCAAAAAATTTCTTGTTTTCATTGCAAAAATTTGTAAATTTTTGACTCTGAGATCTATTCCAACATTTCCAGAGGATTACATTAAGCTTTGGTTGAAAGATGCAACGTACATCAAAGATTATATCTTCAGATTCGTTAAATGGTCTCAAATCGGGGGCTGAACCTTCAATCGTTCCTAGGTGGATTCCGTTTCCGAATCTTCCTATCTGTTTTTTTCAAGACTACTACCTTAGATCTATTGCTAACGTAGTAGGCAAAGTGCTGTTAATCGATGGTCCGACCCCCTTCTCGACTCGGTGTCGCAAGGGTATGCGTTGAGGTGGATCTTCTCAAGAAAAACCCTAAGTCTGGTTAGGCATGGGACAAAACGAAGGAAGATGGCAGAAAATCGTCTATGAGAAAGACTTAAGGTATTGTACGTCTTGTTCCAAACAAGGTCATGCAAAGTACAACTGCAAACGTCGTTCGAAAAACTCCAGTGCAACTGATGCAGCCAACAAAGAGAAGTCCAACCAGCAGCCGTCAGCTCCTAACTCTAATGCCTCTAGGAAGAAATCTGCACAAGGTCAAGGAGGAAAAGCTCCCCCACGTCAAGTCTACAGGCCAACGGGCAACACCATCCAATCATCTTGTTATAATACATATAATCTTCCAAACAATACTGCGGACAATCAGCTTGAAGAGCTCCAGGCAGAATCTTTTTTCTTTTAATAAAGAAACTTCTCAGCACATACAGGTTTCTGCCGATCCTTCAACCAGTACTGCTTCTCATGATTCTCAGTTGAGGGTTGATTCTTCTCATCAGGTAATAGTAGATGCCATTGACTCATCTCTGGCTGCTAACAATTCCAATGTTGATAATTCTAGTATTCAGGCTATTATGCCTATTCTCTCTCAGCCTGATCATGAACTCATAAACAACATGGAGTCTAATATATCCCTTGTTTGACTGAAATCCAAAGATGATGCTAACGTTCCAAAGGAACAAGCTGCTCAGACTAAGGGAGACTTATCGGACTCTGAACCTATGAGAGAAGCAAACACTTCTTTGCAGGAATTTGTGACCATGTGTAAGGAATTTTCTCAAGTGTTATCTACAGCTTCGATATTCAAGAACACTGACTGTGCCCAGAAAGATAAAGCTTCTGAATCCTACAAGCCAGATACATCTGTCAAAGTACAAGAATCGAACTTGAAGAGCTCCAGAAGGATTACTAGAGCGTTGGCTCGTTCTTCTCAAACTTCTTTCATTGTTAGCCATGATTAATAACCTCTTGTGGAATATCAGAGGTATAGGCAACATCAAATCAAGAAGGAGGGTTGCCAAGCTTGTAAAGATGTATAATATCTCGTTGATTGCTATTCTTGAACCTCTTCATCATGCTAATAAGATTCAGGAATTCTCCAACAGAATTGGTTTCCACTTTTCATTGGCAAATCAAGAGGCAGATGAGAAAATATGGCTCTGTTGGAATCATGAAGTGAATGTAGTGCTTGTCGACGCGTTTGAACAGTGTATCACAGTCGACATTAGCTTCCTTCATTCTGATCTGGTAAGGCTTACCGTTCTTTATGCAAAGTGCTCCGGCTTCTTTGGGAAAAACTTCCATTACTGTCCTAAGACATACAAGGTCCGTGGATGGTTGCGGGTTATTTTAACGCAATTTCAGATGTGTCTGAAAAAGTTGGTGGCAGACCTCCAAAGATACAAGATTTAGAGTCATTCAATGCAATGATTAATGATTGTGGCATCATTGACTGCGGTTATGAGGGCAGCAAGTATACCTGGTCGAATAACCAAGAGTGGGGGCTTTGTTCGGTCTCATTTGATCCATTGGCCGACTTCTATTTCGATTTACTTGGCCCAGCTTCAGCGGATGTTGTACTTGGATCCGAGGTTAGGTTACTATCAATTCGGACATGGTGGGATGGGATCTTGCAAGCGAAACTCTAAATTCTGATGAAACTAGAACTAGAAATTATGATTGACCGGTTCTATTATGGATTCCAGTGGGTTCCACGAGCGAGTCTGACCAGTTCTACTCGCGGTTGCACCGAGTTCCACCACCGACTCAAGACTAGTTCCAATAGATATTATGACGAGGTGATGGATCGTGCATTTGTGGTGGCCTGATAAGCCCCATCTATAACCAGTCGTCTTGAATGAGAAGACTTTACCGATCGGTGGCTAAAAGCAAATAAGAAAGATTTTAGGTACCTATTTGAAGAGCGGACCCAAGTCCATCACTTCGGGACGCAGAGTGGTACATCAAAAGGAGGATTGGCAGAATTAAATTAAACGGAGAGTCTCCTATCGAGATTCCTGTGCGTGCTCATCACCAATTGCGCTTTGGCCAAAACGAATTTAACTACTCAAAGCAAGATGAGTTCCCGTTTGAAAAATCCTTTATCTATTAGGTACGTTGCCCTTCGGGCTCTCAAAGAGGAACCATCACTCTCTTTTTGTCTGTCTAGCAGCTGCTATCCTACGGCGATAATGTTAATTTGGTACCTTATTAGAATAGAAATAGAAAGATTTTTCTTTCCAATCAGTTCCATCCGGGTTCATGTGAGAAAAGTGCTTGAATTAATATTACCTATGATGAATGAGTGCTCGATTAGTCACCCTTACTTTACGTTGTCACCAGGCTTTTCTTCACTTCCAGAAAAGAGAAATTGAAAGAAGTAATGATGGGCCCTTTCTTTCTCTTTTGTTTCCTAACGGTTGATTGAGAAGCCATAAGGGATACATTCAATTATTAGGGCACCAAAGGGAGGCCTCCTTCTTTGTCTGTTAGAATATCTACCTTCCTAACCAGTTCTGCCACCTGTATCTGTTTCTGAGCAAGGAAAGCTTTGACTTGTGCTTCTTCCATTCTCTAAGTCCAATGGTCAACAACGAAAGTTTACTCCAACGCCCATCTGTCGTCCAGCGGAACTCCACGGGCTCACCGACCGCGAGCGATGTGGTACGTCAGCGGCAAGAACAGGAAGGTTGGGTCATGAACTAAAAGATAGGGACATAGAAATTCCTAGAGTGATCGACCTGAGCATTAAGATAGAGGAGCCTTCCTTCAGGGGGGATACCGGAATCAACAAGATGAAGCCGGCTCTAGTAAAAAACTTTAGCAATAACGTCCCGGCCTGGCGGTGATACGACATCCGAAGATGAGACAGTGTGGTCTGGTACTTTTGAGTAGGCAGATTTAGTTAGACAAAAGAGTGGCAAAAACCATTCCCCGATCATAGTCGGGAATCAAGTGCTTCAACTGGTAAACTTGAGCTCTTGAACGTTACTATGAGTGCCTCGGCTAGCTATGGCTCTTCAAGCCTTGCCGCTTTGTTGAAGTAAGTGGAAAGCGATTGCTCACCTTTTGAACATTGTTTTCGAAGATCTTTTTCTAACCTATTCCCATGGTTTCCGAAAGGGAAGGGGGGCTCTCACCTTCTTCGCTCATGTGGAAAGTTGGGGCGCAATGGATCGAGTAATTAAGTCTGATATTGTTGGCTGCTTTGATAACATAGATCATGCTCTTTTAAATTCGACTATAGGACTTTCTATTGGCCAAGGTAATCCATTTTTCTGTAATTTAATTGCATCTTTTTTGACAACTGAGATTTTAGATGCGAGTGGACATAATTTGAGATCTATTTCAACAGGAATCCCTCAGGGCAGCCCTTTATCTCCCGTTCTAATGAATCTTTTTTTGCATCAGCTAGATCTCAAAATTCAGACTTTTCTTGAAAAGGAAAAGAGGGTCAAATATGTGCGCTATGCAGACGATTTTTTAATTGGCATTAAGAGGGGAGCTGACTCTGAGATTTTCAGTCAAAGCTTCCAACAGATGTTTCAAGAATGTTTAGTCGAATTGAAGCTTGAAAAAACAAGTTTCGAACTCATTCGAGGAATCAGCCTCCTGTTCACTCCACTTTAGTTTTAGGAGTACTCCTTTCGATTGACTTAGACGGAATCCTTCGCATGAAAGCACCCATCAATCGCTTTAAGAAGAAAAAAAACTCCTTTCTTATTCAAGAAATAGATAGGCATAAGCAGGAAGAAGGAATGCCGAGCTTTTTCAAAGAGCTCTTTCCAAAGATTAGAACATACTTTTTTTTGGGGGGGGTTAGGAGCTTGTTCAGGCTCCTAACACGAGAATAGACCCCCCTCCTACCTACAAGAGATAGAAGATTTCCTCACGACGGCAGTCTGTCGCAAGTAGTCTACCTCGACTAAGCGATCAGCAACGCCTAAAGTCTTATACATGATGGTGTTGGTGGCAGGACCAATGGTCCCACCTCCAGCCCTGGGCTGAACTAACCCAGAAAGCTGGACCAGGAAACCCGTTTCGTCAGAACCACCGACTACACATCCACCTAAGGTAGATGGGTTTAGATCCAATATTGGTATAAGAGGATCCAAACCTATTTGGCCTACCAGATCATAAACTTTCCAGAAGATTCCAAATCGGACCAAATGAGAGTCCTTCCTTGTTATCTTCCAGTTATTCATCACCATAGGACTATCAAATAATTTATCGATGGTTATATCCGGTGATAAAGCCGTTTGCGCGTACCATTTTACATATTGCAACCACTCCTTCATCCAAGACCTCAACATTGCATATTCCTGAAAATCATATACCTGTTCAACAGGATAGCAGTAAAGCGGGGCGACTTTGAGATCCTTTGGTCGAAGCTTATTTCTAAGCTCTTTGATAATAAGACCTCTCAGATAAGGATTAAGAGGGTTACCCCTTCCAAGGAACCACTCCAATGCGGTAGATCCCCCACGCGAATACATGGCGTAAAGCCTAGAGTACTTCTTAGATTTTATAATAGAAGAGAATCTAGCAAGCCGTTTATGACCGGCACCACCCACACGACATAACAACCTAAAATTACTAAGTTTTTACTTTTCATTTAAGGCCATTAGGCCATATGGATGGTAGAAATTCTTCAGAGCCCGAATAGAGATAGGACTAATGTCTTTTCTCATCTTAGAAACCCTGAATTTCTTAGCAAACTCTCCTGCTCCGCTGTGAGAGATAAGTGACTTTTGCTCACTTATTGATACACCTAATCTCTGCACCAGGGTCTTGTACTCTTGGGCAACCATATCATCCGCGATGATTACATCATCACCGAGTACGGCATACTTTTTGAAGTATACAGCCGGATATACTCTTTCAGCAGCGTACCACACCACCAAGTGATGTGATAACGCAAATAAGGCCCAGGACGCATAGTAACCGAGCGGTTGGCCAGCTACGAAACTAACAGCTGATCTCTTTGATTTTACAAAGGGAACTTCAAAGTAGTTCATAGCTAAGGCTGAATTAACAACAGCTGAACCAAACGATCGGCCGAAGAGGTACTGCATTAATTCGAAAAGTCAAACTAAAGGCCACCTATCAGTGGCGGCCGACAAATCGAATGAATGACAGTTACATTCGCCACTAAGTAAATCAAGTGGGCGTGTTTGATTAAAAGTCCCGTCCATTTTGATTCTAACTAAGACTTTCATTAGCCAGTCATGTACAGGCTTCAATAACCTCTGATTTACATAGTTACCAATGGAAAATATGCGTCTTTTGGTCCCCTCCACAGACTGACCTAGTTTCCCCGTGCAAGCACAACCAGGGATTGGCGATGATTTGGTAGAAAAGTACCTATATACTGTTCATAGTAATCTAGATCCCATCCCGTGAACATTTTGTTGTTCGGGTCCAAGGCATACCTAATCCTGATTGGCCACAAAATTCCAGATGACCATTGTTCGCCATATAGATGAATAAACTCTATAAGTTGGGTAAATGAGATCATCTCAAACATCAGCGCTGGGAAACAAGACCGTCTTTTTCGATCCTTGAACCCCATCGTTCCGTCTGATGTGTGTGTATCAGTAAGACTCTAATTGCACACACGGAATGTCGGGAGAGACTTCCAGGTTGGGTACCAGGACATTCCCTGGAAAAGGGGAATGTTAGATAGCCAGGGTATATATCTATTAATGATGTTGGGCAAACATCATTTTATGTCGCTTAACACACCTCTAACAGACTCGATATCATTAACCGGGCTGACAATTGAATCAAAAGTCTTCCTAGAAATAGGAACAGCCATATCTACCACTCTATACAAAGTAAAGAATGACAAATAGAACTGTACCAGTTTGTCAGCCTTATCATCCTTCCGATACATCATTTGACGATGGAAGGTGGGAATGATTGTAGGATACCCTGATCTAGTAAGAGAGATTGGGGTAGGCAACTGACCTGGTGACCTCCTGTCACCACCGTACGCTATTTGTAACGATGATGAACACTGCTTTAAATAAAGCGCAGTATAGAGTAAACCAGATCCTTTGACTAACACAGCAACCTTTTTGCTAAAGAGATGAATGCTAATACAGTGTTCCCTGGAAACACCACCATAGATCATTAAGAGCACCTTGAAAAGATAGCCCTTCATGACCCGAGGATCTTCTAAAATCCTCTGCCACCGTATTGGTGACAAATCTAGACACTTGTCAAACAACCCTTTATTAAATAAACATAAATAAATTCAGACTTTTCAGCCGTTCGATCCGAGCGTGCAATACCAGCTCTTCACATGGTCGCCTTTTCATGTCCACCATTCGGGTTGTTGATAGTTATCTTTCTTCGCCAGAACACGGACTCACCTAGAGCACCCCCTCGAGGTAGGCACTTGGAAGGCACTTGGTGGTACAAGAGTACTAACTGAGGAGCTTTCCAGTCTCCACAATTGTACTGTGGTTAATATAACCATATGTGCAGATGAGATTCTGAAGAACTGCAACCTAATCTCCTCAAGTGGAGGTCTAGGAACGAAGAAGAAAGAAGCCGTTACGCTCGTCCCTACTGATGCCTTGTTTCACATAAACAACAGGGGAAAGGCCGCATCGGAGATTCGGTTGTAAGATGTGCTTATTGACAGATAGGATAGGCCTTTGAAGGTCCTCTAGTTAGCTTCTTCAATAAGTCTAAAAGGAAGTTTTCTTACCGGTTGGGGAATTAAATAGCTGAGGCAATCTCCTAAGCCATAAGAGAGAAGGATAGGGGAGTACCTTGACTTGACTGCAAGCTCTATGAAGGTTCCTTTGCTTCCTCTCTTTTTGATTTGTTCTCTGAGTGAGTTACCTTAGGGACCTAGCTGGACTTCCTTTCTTTGCCTGCAAGCCCCTATAAGGTGTCTATCTAGAAGGAGAAGCAAGGAATGAGATTGCTCTTTCTTTTGAAGTTTCTAGAAGCTAAGGGCAGAACAGACTGTATTAGATGTGAGCTGTCTCTTCTTTAGTGCAGTTGGATGTGGCAACAGGAGTTTCGTGAATCAAATACCTGAGGAATATAGTCACTGTAGTTTTATATCAAGATAGATTTCATTATAACAAATAAGCTCTTCCGCTTTCTTCCTTGAAGGTTAGATGAAGATAAGACAGGTAAGAATGGATGAGGTAGCTGTTCTTTGTTGTTGGGAGTTCCTATCCTAGTAGCTCGGTTGTTATAGAGCAGCAGACGAAGACGATAAGAAGAAGCGTCTGCATCGTCTGCTAACTAGGAGAAAGAGAAGACGATCAGACGAAGACGATTTCTCGTCTGCTCAACCCTGGTAAACTCGAATGGGCGGGTACTTGAATGTCACATCTTGTCAAAACCCCGTCTTTTTGATTAAAAAAGAGCGATTTAAGCATTCACAAACTCTATCAATTAGTGTTTCCTTGATTCACTTTATTTTACTTGGATTTAAGATAGCGGTTGGATCCACCTCTAAAATGAATTGAGGTTTTAATTCCCAAAAGGCAAGAAGCCCTAAAAGTAAGGAAAGACTCAACATTAATTCGACTGAACTTCTATAGTTTGAATTCATGAGATCAATAGTCCAATAGCGTAGCATATCAGCCAGCCCCCTGTCTGGTGTTTGCCGAAAGCCCCTTGATGTCCTTGTTGCTCCCTGGTTAGATAGAGCGGCAAGTATACTTCCAGGTTTCCAACGCGTGGACAATTTTCTTTGAGCAAAGTAGAGATCTCCTGAATTCCATGTGGGACTCTCCAATATTCTTTCAAGAATTGGATTGCAATAAAATAATATCTTTGACGATCTAACAAAGTCTTGTTCCATTTATTCTTATTCCATTCTAAGCGAACTCTTCTTGCCATTCTGATCATCTCCCAGTTTATCTTTCTTTCTTCCAAAACTTCGTTCCATTCTTTTTTCTTTTTATTAGAAATATATTTCTGAATAAGGGCCATAACGTTTCGAGGCTTTCCTACGAATAGAATCATTTGACGATACCAAATCTTTATTTCCTTATCAGAGAGGGGCCCCAATGGAGCTTCGGAGTCTGCCGGCAGCGCAGTTCCGAAATGGATCCAGCGGTTTGTTTCCGCGGGAACTCCCTCGATAGGTTCTCCCATGGAAGGATCTCCGGAGTTGATCGCCCAATTTGACCTGCCGGCGGTGCCTTCGGGCCACGGGCAAGCCCCCCGGCGGAGAGCACTTCATCATCGGAGGGGCCTACTGGTACTACTACCCAGACTACCAATCCGAAGCTGGTCCCACTTTAGTTGTAGTGGAGACGCCCAATTGCCTTTAAGAGAGAGGGGGGGCCCACCCTGGAAAGGCCATTCTTTGAAGGCCCCATTGGGAAACCCACCTTTCCTGCAGCTGCCCCCTTCCCCCGGAAGAAGGGGCGCTTGTGGTGCATCAAGCCGGGGACCTTACCCTAGAGCAGTTCCTCTCCTTCCGGGACGACAAGAACGTCCCTCTCCCCCGCTACTGGGTTGACTAGTCAGCTTCTAAACGAGAAGTCTTTCGGAATTGGAGAGAGAAAAGAGGTATCGATTTTTAAATTAGGATCGGTGGAATTCCAAGGCGAACATCCCCTCCTTTTCGAGTTGTAGCAGTCAAATTAGATAATTCACCAGCAGAAGGGGAGGTAGTAGGGAGAAGAGATCTTATACGAGCAATGGCTATATATGAAATGGAGTTGGATGTTTTGGGTATGTGTTGGTATTAGGTGCAAATGGAGGGCGTAAGGCATAGGGATCGGAATGAATGAAGCATAGGTGAAAAGAGTTCCAGTCCAAAATCGGGATACAGGGAAATCTCCTCATCCCTGGTCCTGTCTGAACTAGGAATATCTGGGGCTGCCACAGATGCTTATTGTGGAATGGGGGGAGTGAGGGGGTTTGGGAGCAAACGTATTATGGTATATAACAACAAAATCTTTGAACCTTCCAAGGAAAGGAAAGGTAACAACCTCCGAGGCAAAGTACTGAAATAGTCATAGTGAACCTATGTCGGTTACCTTTTAGCAGGAACCCCGTCGAGGCTATCTGCCACCTTCGGTATGGGTTTCCTTAAAGGGGACAGCCACTTGCAGTAGCGCTTACAACTCTTCGAGTTGCCTACCTGCTTCGTCTGAGAGTCAGTCAGTAAGAATCACTTCAGTGAATCGAAAAATCCATTAAACTTTCGGTAATTCCCTCCACTGGTTTTCCAAGTCTCCTACTGAATCCAGAGATCCCGATCGCGAGGGGTTCGTGGTTCAATGCTAAATATCTTTCAGATCCTTCATTCGAGCAATCCATCGCTCGTACTACTACTACTAATTCAATCGAACGCGAGTAGTTTTCTTTTTGCTAAGGATGCCTTTTTTTTCCATCCATAAGAGTCCACAATGAACATCCTTTATTCTATCGAGTGAGAATTTCTCCCTTTAGGCAAAGGTTGCCTTTCCGACCCTCTTTCGATCAATCCAGTTCAATTCTTTGTGGCCTATTCTATTCCCAACTAAACTATGGGGCTTTCCGTTGAGCGATCAATCGATCGGTTCTGAGTCGACCAAACAATCTATCGATCAATCTTTCGCAGAAAGGGATTGATGTTATCCGGCGGTTGTTCTATCATTCCGTCAATTTTAATCACAAAATGAGTTATATAGGGCGAATCGAGTTAAATAGAATTGACAAGGAATGGAATGGTGGTAATTCGATTAGATTCAGCGCGATTTAGAGTTAGTGAACTAAGGAAGGGAGGTTTTTGATGTAGTTGCAATTCTTTCTTTTTTGAATCGAGATTGGGTTGGTGAAGAAAGAAAATATGGGGGTACAAGATCGAAAAGAATTTCAAAACAAAACTCCGGGCGACTAGGGCTCCTCGGCGCAAGTGGAGAAATCCACAGGAAAACGAGCTCTTCATAAATCCATTCACGTCATGCACCACTTTCCCCACTTCTTGAAAGATCTTTTTGTGAGCATCAAGCCCATGAAAGTCAGAGTAGATTCAAATAGAATGACAAGGCTTAAAAATTGGATTTTCCATGTGGAGCCTCATTTTCCGGATTGCCTCGAAACTAAAAAAAAGCTTCTATTTTATTTGTGCTATTTTTGTGTTTTTTCTTGATAGGACACTTTAATATAGCCTTCTGCGCTGGTCATGAAGACACACCCGGTTTCATTGACTTCTTCGCGCGGGAGCTGCTTCCCACGGAGGAAACAGGTTCAGGTTCTACTTCAACAGTAGAAATCCCACATCCTGATCCTTCTAGCCCAGCGGCGCGCCCTCCCTTTACCGATCCAAGTCCAAGCGGGCCAGGGCCCTCACCGTCGGGCCTTCCTCCAAAAACCACCTGGAAAGTTCCAATTCCAAAAGATCCAAGAAGCTTTCCTTCCCTTTTTCAAAAAAAACCAAATGATCGGAACTGCGCGGAAAGGTTTTTGCAAGAAGAAAAGCGCAAGTTTAAAGAGCTTTTTTATAAAGAAGCAAAAAAAATAACCGACGACGTAAGGGAGCTATATTGGAAAAAAGAGGGGGATTTTGTGATCCAGGAAAAAATAGAGAAAAAAGCTAGGTTCTGGCTTAAAGACGCTGTTCGAAAAATGAAAGAAGAAGGAAAAGGCTCCGATGTCTTTTTATCTCTTTTGCAAGAAGCTAAAAATCGCCACAATGAAAATACGAAAGGTCTTTTTTTTACGAAAGAAAGCTTGCTCAAATCTTTCGATTCATTGAAAGCGTCTTTTTCAAGCTCCAGGAAAGGTAAATAGTTCAAAGTCCGCGGGTCAAGCAAGGGATAAAAAACCAGCTTTCGCTTTCTATCGAATTTCCATTGATGGACTAGCGGACTCATTGGACTCTTCTATCTAAGCTTGAGCCCGAAGCGAGTTAAACTCGTCCTTCATTTCATACCTCAGTCCGGTGCCTATGGGTTCTAGCCCCATGACCTTTCCGTATTCGATTCAATCCTGTTTTCGTCTTGAATAGTAATAGTCAAGAAAGGGGCTCCAGTAGCGAATGAAATGAAGAACTTCGATTCGGCAAGGATCTTACCCCCCTTCGACTTCGGAATGATTTAAAGAAAGATCTCCGCTCCCCGCAACAACCTATCTAGTTAACGGTACCGTTCTCTACAATCATAAGCCCCATCACTATCTCTGGCACCGAGTCATTTAATCTTTCATGGCTCGATAGACGGGGACGTATTAGGCCAGAACATCTCAAGCCAGACAGAAAGAAGAGTCTTCTTCTTAAGTCGACGTTAAATAGTCGATTTGAGTCATTAGCAAATTGGCGAAGTTTCCAGCCTCACAGGCTTTAGATTGGACTATGGAACCGAGCGAAGACCTTTGAGATGGATATTCCCCGGGAGAGTCCACTTATGAAATGGATCCGGATTAACCGCTTTCGACTGAGATGTAAAGTAACCTTCGCCTTTGCTTTTCGTATTCTATGCGGCTTTCTCCAACTCTAATCTCAGGTTTTTCCTTCTCTATGAACTCTATAGATTGATCCACAAAGAGATTGTACCTACTTCAGTATAAGTTTATCCTGAACCCTATGGCACTTCGTTGCTTGCTCCAGTGAGCTACCTATTTAATGAAAGGGATATTATTCTCCTTTTTCAGTGTGTGTACACGCTTGAAAGCCAGAGCTAGTCTTCTTCCCACTGACCGCTACTAATAAGATAAGACGAACCACTACCAGTAGTCCTTCTTCCAACAGATGGGGGTTCAATAGCTGCTGATTCTGTAACAGCTTGTTCTGTCACAGCTTCTTCAACTCAACCTCCCCCCGGGAAGTAAGTAAGGTAGCAGGAATAGATCTACTAGGCCTTAAGTCGGGTTTGAACTCCTCTCCCCTCACGACTCTCTTTGGTTCTGCCTTGTTGAGGCCTGTAGAGGGAGAATTTTCACTGCAAACTCTTCTCGGTCTCTACAATTGCTTGACTTAAACAAGTGACCTCTTTTCTTTCATCTGTGAGATAATTTCTCTAATTCACTCTCGGATCTCACTCTCTTTCTTTTTCTTTCGGCCGCCCGTGGGAAGAGACTTTAGTCATTGATATCCATATTCAAAGGCGGGTATTCCCACAAAACAAAAGCGCTAGACCCCTGGTCCTTTACTTGAATCAACAAGGCTGCTTTCCCTGCTAACCCTTCTCGCCAAGGATTCCAATAGCAGAGGAGAAATTGGCTTCATTCTGACCGATGATATTACCAGTTATTCCGACAACAGCTTATGATATCACCCTCGGGTCACTCCCTAAAGAGTGAAATCCATTCCTTTAGCATAGCAAGGCTACGTGGTCTTCTCTTCCCACAGCTGATTCTATACCAGTCTTCTATCCAACAGCGCTGACTCTTGAACCGGTTACTCTCGTTGCGGTTATTGCATCAAGCACGGGTTACGAAAGCAAGGGCGTTAAGGCTTTCCTTCTCAGATGGGGCCTAAGGACTCTTTTCTCGGTGGTACTAGAATATGCATGTAAGGAGCGCATTCACGAGCACTAGCTTTCCTGGCTTGGGGGAGTATTGAAGTAAGCTATCCCACTAATGCAATTCGATGCTTCCTGCGTCGAAGGGAAGTATGGTCAATCAGTCGAAGACTCCCTCAACTTCTCGAGACACTCTTTCTTAGTCCCTTTGCCTTCTCCTTTTCGAAGCCATCTCTTATTTCCCCTTAGATTTCCTCTATCAAAGAAAAGAGCGGCTATTCACCATCAGGAAAGACAGTAAGCCAAGGAAAGGAAGGAACTTCTAACCCTAAGGCTTATGGAATTGATGCTTTCAAGCGCTAGGCCCCTTTTGAAAAAGGAATTGATAGAGGTTGGATCAATAGCAATAGTTCAGATAGCCACGAATGGGATTGATGCATAGGCTGCAAGGAAGGGAATGCGCAATTAGGACCAATAGGCTTCGACGAATGCCTTTCTTTCGAGAAGATGCTTTGAAGGAGAAGGCAAGCAACTGGCATAGTTAATACACGAGGAGGATTCTATCCTATTAGAATGACGCAGGAATGATCCAAAGCATAAAGCCCACACCACATGGATTCCTACGAAAGAGGGTGCATAGCGGGAAGAAATTGTGCACAAAAAAGAAAAATGCCATTGATTCAAAAGCTATCCACTTGATATGAAAGAGATCCCCGAAGAGGATTGATGCCGAGACTAGATTCGAAACTAGGGAAGGTCGAAGGTGCTTTGATGGAATTACCGATCCCAATTGAATCAATAGATGCGGGATTACCGGTCTTAGGAGGAGCAGTGGGCAAATCCCCTGGTCCGGAAGCGAATGGCTTGTTTGCGAGAAGGTTTTTTGGAATTGAATCAGAGCAAAGAAGAGAAATTGGAGTTGTTCCAGAACCCCCAGGCGGAATAACCTTTGTTGGAAGAAGGGCTACTGGTATGACATAAATGACTCTTAGCTGGAAACAAAACTCAAGCTTTCTCGTGTCGAGAGGGAGAGTCGCTAGTTCTTCTTTCTCTTGTTGGAAGTTTTTTTAGCTCGAAAGGGATCAAGTTCAGTCCAAAAAGATTCTAAGGGAAGCGGTAAAAGGCCTTATCTGTCCACATAAACGTCGATGCAATATTGATTACACATGCCCTCCTTCTCTCTTCTTCATGTGCTGCTCCTTCTTTCGGGCATATTAGATTCGGCTCTAACCCCGTATTCTTTCAAAGAAAGGCTAACCGGGCGAAAAAGACAAAAGAGATAACCAAAGCCCTTCTTCTTGCAACATCCGATTCGTTCACAGCTGATTGATTCAATAGCAGCTTCTTCTATTCTAGCTGCCTATTCAATAGCAATTGATCCGAAAGGTCAGGAAGGGGCAAAGAGGCTTTATGCCGATAATCGTGTTGAATTGAATGTGCCAAAATCCTCTGCTAAAGATCGTTTTCTGTTAGCTTATCTGCTGTTCCTGGTCGAAAACGTGCTACTCCTGCTGCAGATTCAATAGGCTGTCTATTCATCAATTCCTGGCGTAAATGCTGTCCTCTAGTTGAATGTCGGCGAATAAGATCGGCTTATCATCTCAGATGGGCATTCAAATCCGACAATATTGCTAGTTCTGGCTTGGCTTTAGATCGGATAATTCCCTTCCTCGCTCATCTGACTTAAGAAGTCCTCCGTTAATAGAAAGGGGCATGCTAACATTAGAAATTGCAATTTGTTTTTTTCGGTATTGGATTCTGCTTTCACTATTTCACTAATAGAAGCAGGGGGCGCTGTTAAGTTAAAGAAGCAGATGAATGTGCCGCTACTTCTGATTGAATTGAAAAACCTATTCTGTCTGTGGCTATCTTGACTATGGATCCTTCCTTTCCTGCTATCATTCCTGGCATATTTGTCCGGAAAACAGGTTATTCTCGAGCAGCAAGAGGACATTCTCGTTTTTATTAAGTACAGGGCACTTTTGGATTCGATGCTCTCCTTGGCCTTGCCCTTTCTCATGTATTCTATTCGCCTATTCTCTGTGCGTCGGTGTGGTTCCCCTATTGATTCATTTCCTTCCATGGAAACCCGGTAAAGTAAGAGTCTGCGGTAAGGAAGCTGTCATACTTTACTGGAGTTAGCAAACTGTCATAGTCTGATCTTCTCGTCTGCACTATATTCCTTCCTAATTGAAGGCCGGTTGAAGCCACTAGGTCAGGTTAGCTTGAAGCGAAGTAGGCTTAGGTAAGAGAGCCCAGAGTCGTGAGAAGTAATACAGTCAGGCGCGGTGAAGGTAGAAGAGAAGGCCCGGTGGAAGCAAGACCGGATAAAGCAACTGCGAAAGAAAAAGGAAATCCTATTCACCAGCCTAGGTTCAATCAAAACCGGTAACGAAATGGGTTACAAGCCAAGGTCAGACAAGAGCTCTAGCCGGCTAAGTGTGAAGTATGAGTCCCAAAAGTCACTAGCCCAGTTCAGTACTCGCCAACATAAGGAAATGAAAAGAGAAGTGCTTTGATCGCAAGATGCGTGTGGCAGGTTGCTCGCTGCCGAAGGGAAAGACAAAAGGAATAGGGAATAGGTGAATGCGAAGTGAAAGCTCTAAGCTAGCTCCTCTCCCCGGATTGCTTTACAGGCAGTTCGACGGGGAACATTCCATTTATTGTAGCGCATAAGTCGTAATAAGAAGTAGGCCTCGGAACTCATACCATCCTTTTGGGTCTGTTTTCATACCTGACTTTGACCGAATCTTTGCACCTACGGGCTTTTAGGCCTAAGAGGTAAGCCGAAGTCGGTTCAACTCTGACAGATAGTCCCAAGTCAGATGGCCCTTCAACTGAAGAAATTTCATAGATAAAGGCTTCGGGTTTGGAAGACGGGATTTTCCCTTCTGTCCCTGAAGAGCTTCCAGTTCCGGATCTTAGTCATCCCAAGTAAAGGAACTGAACTGCTGACCTTGAAGTTATAGGTAAGGGTGCAGGCACAACAACCGTTGAAGCAGAGGACCTAACTAAGAGCGAAGGGGAACCAGAGAGAGCGAGATGGGCGACGGAGCGGGAAAAGGTATACTAGCCAAAAAGTCTTTAGAGTGGGGTTTCGGTTTGTTATTTCTTTCTCATAATCCATACCAGGAGTGTTGGAGAACGGCCAACTTAGCTTTACATTCTAGTTTTCGAGCGGCAGTCTCCTAAAGTCTCCCTGACGGAAGGTCTCTTTTTCCCCTCAACCTTTTAGTTTAGTAGTGTAGTACTATTACCTCTCTCTTTAAGTTTCAGTACGAGTTGAGAGTCAAAGGAAGAGCTCCAGAAGGCGCATTCCTGCCCTGCCTGCCCGCGTGAGCTTGATTTGTTGCCTACGTGAGTTGAGCTGCAAGCTTATAACTAGTAGCAAGTGTTCAAAAAGAACAACTATAATCTTCTTCAAAGTCGTTCCTGACTCTTCATAAAGCCTCTGATCAAGGGGAACTTGAACTTCACTCCTTGCCCCACTAACAAAGACTAAATGCCACCCCCGAAAGTAGATTTAACCGCATCGGAATAGGAAAAAAAGGCAAGAGGGAATCAGGAACTGTTTTCACTCGTGCTCAGAGGGATAGGTTTCTTGCTACTTAATTGGCAGCAGAGGAAGATTTTGTCCTGTAGAAGGGCAGTCTGAGTCTGTTAAGAATTCGAGATCTCGGGGTCGAGTCGAGGAAGTAGCAATAGTCGAAGTCAAAGTGGAAAGAGAACCTAATTTGAGTATTAGGCGAACTTTCACATGCACTTGCTCTGGCTTCTTAACTTAAGAAAGATTGAGACGACAAGCTTTCAAGCGGCAAAAGCAGCGATTCCATGAGCAGGCACTAGTTCCGGAACTGAAACTCTCGTTTGAGCAAGTGAGTCAGGAAGTGATGGTAGTAGAAAGAATCGGAACTTCTTCTGTCTTTCCTAGGGGAAGATCTGTTGACTTATCGACCAGAAAGCCTTTGCTATTATATAGTCCTCAGCTCTCTTTCATAAGACTCGTGTAGTCCACCCCAAAAGGAGCTCCACTTTTAGCAGGAAGTGACTTATTTGGAAGCGATAAGTAGATTGATTGCTCGAAAGAGCCGTACCGGGAAGAAGCTATCTATATTCGCCGGACAGAGAAGACAGGGCTATTGCAGTGGCTACTATGGAGATTCCTTCTGCCACCGAAACCCAGACGCCAAAGGGATGTATCCTATCCTCTATTCTAAGCGCGATAGACGAGTACCCGGTCAAGTGAAGACAGACTCAAGCTCGAGCGAAAGTTCAACGAATCCTAGTTAGCTTGGCACTAGGAGTTGTCTAATCAAAAGGCGTAAGCGCAGCAGTTAGAATTTCATCCGCATCTGGCTTTTCGCTCCTCTACTTACAGTCGAGTGCTTCTTCCCCCGCCGGGTATTGTATTGAGAAGGAGTGGAAGTTGCAATCATAAGCTGAGCACATCCTCTTCTCTTGAGAATTGTCAACCATATAGTTGGGGTTTTTTTAAATGCTTTTGATTGAGTCAGATGTGGCATTGCTGATTCGAGAACAGTTTCCCTTTCTTTTTGCTTCGACAATAGATCAAAATAGAGGCAACAAACAAAGCCACCCCCCCATCGCGTTATTGGATTAGCGGGCGCCACAAGACAAATTAGTCGTACAAGGACATTCGGCTTATCAGAGGCAATGGCCTTCGCCATTTACTAATAAGGCAAAGACAGCCGATTCGTCCTACTAACATGTCTTCTGCCAGAGTCCCTATTGGTTCAACCAACGGCTTGTTGCTCACCTGAGTGCGCCTATTACCCTTCTCACTCGTAGTTCCCCAATCGTCTTTGGACAACCTGCCTTTTGACGGCCTTTTGAGGAAGATATCGTAATATCAAGATCTAAGATCTTACCACTTTCCTTTTTAGCTGGGCTTGTTGTCTTGTACTTTGAAAGGGACATTATTTAGACTACTACTGGCGCTTCCAATTAGGATGCATAACATTCTCTCTTAGGGGGGAAGGTTGACTTAGCCTGCCTCTCCCATCATGACTTTCATTCATGAAGGACAAAAAAAAGCAATGATGATCAGAAGAGTCTTGGTCACTAGAAAGTGTTTAAGAGGAGAAGGAGGGGCTTTCTTAGCCCTGAAAACAACCTTTTCGTAGTTCTTGCTGCTCAAAAATCAGGGAGGATATTCTGAGTTGAATTTCTTTCATCTGGGAAGGTGGTAGTATATATATAATACCCCCACGAGCAAGGGAAATGATTTTGCCCAAGGCTCAAAGCGATTGAGTGCTTGACTAAGTTAGTAGTCGGATTAAAGGCTGATGTGCCTCAGTGATGGCTTTACAAAGGAAATGGAAATGCAGACTCCTTTCTCAGTTAAAGAAAGGGTGGGACTGGGGACATGCACTGACACTCACTAACTATCTATCTATTTGCCTTTTGTCCAAGGAAAGCGGGACAATAGACCTAACCGGGTATGAAATCCTCCCTTCTACGTTCCATGGATCCTTTGTTACCTAATTCCCTTAAACACGGAATTGCTCCTAGTCTTTACCCAAGAGATGTCCCTGCAAGAAGCAAATTTTCTCTTTGCTTAAGCACGAGATTCGACAGTTGTGATTCTCTTGGATTGAGCTTTCTCACTCTTTCTATGCCTCTTCCTTGGAGGACCTTCCCACAACACACACGCGGCGCTAAGGTTCCCGTGGCAACTCAAGCTAGGATTTGAAGCCAGGATGAGCGGATTTACCGTGCCCGGTTCTTTCCTATTCTATTCTTATACTAATGAAGTTCCTTACGCTTAGAACTAGAACTAGAACGTGAGGCATGGTAATGGCGCATGTGTTCTATTCTATTGATCCAGTTTAGGCAGCTTAAGGAAAGAAGTCAATCAAGCAGGAATGGACAAAATGTCTTCTGCTGCTATCTTATCTGCTAAAATAAAAAAATCTTCTTATCTATGTCACTAATCAGAGTCGGAGAGACCCACGAGACTTTCTTTTCTCCCGGCTATAGCGCGAGAGAAACGCGAACAGCTGATTCTCAAGCAGGGGATTCGTCGAAAACAACCTATCTGTCTACTTGCTTTCAGTTCTGTTCCCGTGTCGATCTTAGCTTTAAGCTCTCAACCTATTCTATTCTTGCGCAAACCAAGTTCACTTCCTTAATTTAGGAGTTAAATAACCCGCTATGAGTAGAAGGGACTTTGCCGGGTATTCCTTCTTCTTGATAGCGCAGGGGCACAGCGGTAAATACCGAGGAAAGAAGATAAGCAAATTTTATCCGGTAGAAAGTGTTCTGTGGAGGAAGGAAGCCAGGCATAGGCGTATCCGCCTTGGAAGTTTTAATGCCCAAAGATGGTCCTTCGGCAAGCCCTTTGCTAAAGCTTCTATGGATTGCACCTTTAGAAAGGAAATCCGCATTTAGGACAATTTTCCGGCACATTTCGATGTCTCGTAGGAAAGGAAATCCGATCTATGAAAAAATTCCCTAAAGAAAAGTGTCGATTTCACTTTTTAGGAGTAAGTAAAAAAGGTCCCTCGAATGGAATAATAGCTTTTCCGGAGGAAGTCAGTTATTATATTATAATAGTTGATAGTTGATGTCAGAGAAGAAGTTCTTGGTTTGGTTGAATTCAATCAAAAAAAGTACCATTTTCAATTGAATCCTGAATCCCTTCTTCTATCAATTTCCTAAGAGAAGAAAACCTAGTTATGATGAAAGCTATGCTAAAAGGCTACCCGAGTTCGTTTAGTTGTGTTCCCTGTCTTAATTGAGATTGGCTTGGTGTGCAGTGTACCGAATTGATTAGAGTAGTACAAGATCGTACCTCGAGGAGAGGGTAGCTGAGCTGAAAGAGCGCTTCTCCGAAAGACACGGTTCGCAAGGTCAAAGTTCAAATCCCATTCTTTTCCTTGGTCAACAACCAACCACATCTTTTCCTTCGTTAAAAAAGACTCCGGACAGAAAGAGAGTCCGGAGGGAATCATTGTTTCTCAATCAATCATGCTTCAACTGGATAAATTCACTTATTTCACACAATTCTTCACCACTTTTTCGTTAGTTATTATTTTGACTGTTCTAATTACCTTGGTGCTAATGGAGGAAAGTCGAAAGAGAAAGGAACTCGCATCTAGGAGTTCCTGTTCTAGTTATCTCGCAGGTTTTGGGGGATCAGATGATGAGGATGATCCCCATAAACGAAAGAGGCTGCCTGTAACAAGGGAATGTGGTCAGGCAGCCATAAATCTCCTTAGAAATATGATACTGGAGATAATATCTGAAACAAAAAATGGTCAATTACGTAACAATCTAAATGCGGCTAACACTAGCACACGAGTTTTAAATACAGCAATTAATAACGCTTTAGAAGAAAGATTCGGACACCCACTGCAGAATTGGAGAAGGATATCACATTCACTTATTGTAGCTGGCGAATTAACTATTCAAGGTGATCAAAGTGCTTTCTTTTTGCGCGTACTCTCCTTGGTTAAAGGATAGGATTAGTTCTCACTATAGGAATGGGAAAAAAATGACTATAAGGAACCAACGATTCGATCCATCGAAAATGATGTACATCCACGATGTTACCCAACTTCCACATAATGGATACCGACTCCCCAGGAAACGTCGTGTTCAAATAGTTCCAAGAAGTTCTCCATTTTCACTTTACAACAATTCCGGAAAAAATCTGACTCAGAGGGAAGTGGGACTAATCTAATTTCGTTCTTGTCTGAGCTAAGAGAATTCAATGAATCGTCTCTTGCACGAAGACTTTAGAGCTCTCTCTGGGGCATCTTTTTAATATATGTAAGTTGCTTCTGTGCCTACTTTCGTACCTTTCCCCTTTTGCCCTTGGTAATTCCGCATTTGAGATGAGTTAGGTCATGTGCCTGTGGCAAGAGCCTATTCTATTATACGATACCACCAAGAGATCGAATTCCTCCTTGCAGTTGATTAACTATAATTGGACATGGTAAGGAAAGCAGGAATGTAATCAGGCTCAGACCTATTCTTGCAAGAGGCGATTCGTGCACAAGCCCTTCTTCTTCGGCCTTTTGACTCTTTCTTGCTCTTTAGGGAATTTCGGAGTGAATGAGTTCAACAAGGAAAGAAGGCTATAAGCTGCCTCCTTATTAAGAAAGAATCATGCACACCTCCCAGAAATAGTATATTGCGATAATATCATGCTCCATCTCCCTAGCTTCCTCTCCTTCGACTGGTGGGGACGGATGCTCCAGTCTTCAATCTGAATTAGGTAGCGCCGGCAGACGTGGGTGGCAAGGAGACTCTTAGGAAAGGGCCGCTGGATCACCCCATCTACTTTGCAAGTAGACGACTTTCCGCTTGGGAATTATACAACCACCGAACCTTCTAGCGAGTGTGCTATCCCGTGTGCCTATCTACTTATTAGATAGTAGTTTCCTCGAAGCTGGGTCACTCCGAGGCCATTCAACAAGGCCATTCCACGAGGTAATCCCGTCTATCCCTCCATTGAGGTACATTACATTCACGAAACTCATCTAACAACATATAGCTCTCAAAAGAGAAACTACAGGCATGTTAGCCCTTACGCTCCTCCCTCTGTCAAGAACTAACAGCAGACAGCAGCAATCCATATATAGGAAGATAGCTTAACCTCTGGAAAGTCGCCTTATCTTCCTTTGGGTTTGGGTCTCACCCCTCAATCTCATACTAGCTAGTGAAAAACAAGAAGCCTAGAGACCTTATTCAACTAATAGTCAACGAAGGAGACCAAGCGCTAAGCTACTCACCGAGCGGGAAGAGCTATTGGCTATCGTTCCGAACAGTCGATCTATCCATAATAGATACCAAAAGGCACCTACGAATGACAACTCAAACTAGCGCCCGAAGCATCTGATAGTGCCATGGCAGAGCCTCCTACTTGCTTGTCGGACCGGGCTTGGCTTGAGGAGGGTTTGACCCCCTTTATTGGCGGAGTGACGGGGGACTTTTATCCAAGAAACCACAGGGAAATAGTGAATCTTGACAGACTGAACCCCTTCATCCGTATCTGGCTATCCGGGGGAACTACAAGCACAGGAAGGAAGGGAAGATATTACTAATAATAAAATAAGAAATACGATCTAATCAATAGCAAGACAGAAGAAGCTCGTACCTATAGCAAGGATAAAGTAATAGTGATGTTGATTCAAAGCAATCCATCATCGCTAGCTTACTGCAAATCATACATTCCCTTCTGTCTTTGCTTGATATAACCCTCAAAAGAAAAAGCAAAGGAAACTATTAGACGTTACTCCCTCTAGCTAGGAGGGTGGTCGTAAATCAAGACAAAACAAAACAAAATAGAAAATAGATTGGATGGTAGCTAGGCTATGGAACTAACAGCGGCAGCTGCAACCGATATATCCGCTGTTTTATCCGCTCTTTGCCTGTAGCTAGTAGGAAGCTAGGCACAAGACGCAGACGCTAAGATGCAGACTCTAGGTGCTTCTCTTCTTTGGTCTCGTCTTCTCTCTAGGTTTATAGCTATAGCAAGCTCTGACCTCGGGTTTCCGCTTCATTCAAGTCGGGACAAGTCACCAACAAGAGAGGCAGACGATCAGACGTTAAGATGAAGATGTTGCAGCACCGCTTGCCCTATCCTATGGTCTCGAGGCAAGGTTAAGCGATTCAAATCAAAAGAAGTAGCGACGGGAAGCGTTTCGGAGTCTGGAACATCAACAGGAATCGAGGATCGACTTGATAGTCCCAAAACCAATCCGAATCAAAGAACCTTGCGTCACTCGACCAACGGGAGAGGGTCTTAGATCAACGTCCACATCCATGCCAGGATCAGCGGATGAACTTCCACTTTGACCCATGATTGGTAAGGATCGAGCTTTACTCAGCTTTACTGAACTGATAAGGCTCTTTCTTCCTTTGCTTATCTAGGCTTCCGGGGGAAGGAACTTGAACTAAGAAGTAAGTACTTTTTTTCGAAGTAAGTACTTTTTCAGTGGTTTGAATCTTTCTATGAGTAGAAGGTTTGAATGGTCCGATTGAGGTCCAGTCCCAAGGGCAGGATCCTAACTTTATCCATTAGCTTCCACATCTACATCCCAGCAACTTATTGGGAGTAGGAAAAGACTTTCTTTTACAATCCCACTCAAGCTAGCAGCGGGGAAGTGTGAAAAGTTTGACGCACGACCGGACGTGAATAGTCGACTGGAGAAGCTGCTCCAGTAGCAACCTAAACCTAAATCGCATCAACATCCACACTTCGTTAAGCCACTTCGGTAAGCTAGTCGCCATCTCTTTGCTTTTCAGTCTTTCCAATGGGAAGCCTGTGATGAAACTCCCATTGCTTCCTGTCCTAAGCAAGAGAGTGATTTCGGGCTTTTCGACCGACCAGTCATCTATAAGGCTATGGAAGCGGGTAAAGCAGTCTTTCTATCTTTCTATTTATACATTAGCAAGGGCCCATAAGGCCTCGCTGGAAGCCTTCCCGTATCGTATTGAGCTTTATTGAGTAGTTGCACGAAGGGGCACTGGTAGGTTCTCCGCCCTTTAATGGACGAGATTCCCTTTGCCTTTGTTTCCATTTTTGATGGTCCGCCCTTCTCTTGGCGATTGGTAGAGCTAAAGAAGCAAGATGAACTCTCAGTTAGCTACTAAGGAGGAAAAGAGAGCATACTTTCTACACTTATTACAGGAAGTAGTACCTACCCTAATGAGGATAGAGAAAGTCGCGTTCAAAGCCTTTTTTTTCGCTTTCAAATAATATATCTTCTGCTGGTACGTCCGTTGAGTTCTTTTTAGAGAGGAAATTCCTTTAATATCGATCCCCGGCCGGTCGGTCTTCTGTCCAATCAAATATCCCGGTCGAGCTGTATTGGGCAAACGCTCATCGGTCTGCTCTGTCTTCTGAATCCGTCCGTTGGTTGTTTGGCTAGGGAAGTTTCTTCGATCTATTGGCCATTTATCCTTAGTGAGAAGGCGTCTGAAATGTCTCCCATGCCCGCTTCTCTTGCTTGCTTTGGTGCCTGGTCCAAGGAAAGGAGTCCAAGTCTGCCTTCGAATAAGCAATCACAAAGGCTGGTCGGTCATAGGCTCAGCCCTTGTTTTAGATCTTCCATCTCTAGCATTGGCTAGCGAAGCAGTAGTGGCAGAGGTCGAGCTGGTAAGCTAGCTCATAGGGCTGGCTGTCGCGCTAGGGCTGCTTGTTCTTTCGCGCTAGGAGCAGTATGCAAGCTAGGAGCCCTTCCTAGGTTGTGAGGCTCTAGTGCCTGCTGTCGATAAGTAGCTCATCCCTTGCTTGGTAGTTCAAGGCGTAGGCGCTGTTGTCTTTCGTGAGTGTGGGTGTGAGGCAGGACTCTCTGCTGCAAGTTCCTGTCTGGCGGATGCATAATTTGTCTTCGGTCGATAGGTGGGCTCTGTTCCTGTTGCAAGTGCAGGAGCGGTGTCGGCCCAAGCAGTAAGTAGGTGGAGCTCTTAGTGCTTGGTCCCTTCCCTGGTTGGCTACCTCAGTAGGTGCTTCTTTGGCATGAGCTGTAGCGTAGGCACAAGAAGTAGGAGGATCCGGAGGCGTAGGAGCAAGGTGCAGGAAAGCCAGGTGCTAGCTAGGTCGGGGGATAGGAATCGAGGTCATTAGCCGCTATTGGTCCCTCCTCGGAGGTTGGAATAGCATTTGAGTCAGCAGGTTCCCTACCCTCATTGGATTCGATATCAAGAGACAAAGATGGCTTTGGATCACCTGGTTCAGATGCTGCTACAAATAAAGGTTCCAGTATGAGGGTTGAGCTGCCAAGCGCAATAACAGGAATGAGAGTTCGAGGCTGCAGCGTTTAGCTGGGAGAGGAAGAAATAATCTTTGTTGTCCTTCCACAGGAGAGGAATAAGGACTTGGTTCATTGGCCAGTTGGCGGATCAAGGGCTTCGGTTCTCCTTTTTAGCTTTCTTAGTTTAGATGGCAGAGGAGTACCAGTTTGATGGCTATGAGCCTTCCCTCTCAAAAGGATAACTTGAAATATCTGGTTTTGGTCCACTGATTCCAGTTCCGGGGTTGGAGGCAGAGTGCCTTGGGTCACTCCCTTCCATTCGATGGATTGAAATAAGATGGTTAGCTTACTTCCCTTCGAGAGATAGATGGAGTACTTGGGCTTACGGGTTCACTTGCTTCCTTTGCTCTGGCTCCAGGGATAGGAGAAGACAAGGGGCCTTTCAGCAGGTTTAGATTCGATTGATGGTTGGGCTCATGAGCCCTCATTGGATAGGGGGCGAGCAGAGGAACTTGAAACAGATGGTTTGATCGGTTGAACAAATATAGCTATAGGTTGCCTCGGGAGGCTGGAAACAACTTCTTTCTATGGATTAGCTGGTGCTTCTGAGCTCTCATTCTTTATTGATGGATAGCTGGGCTTCGAAAGCTTTGTAGCTGCCGGTGAGCTGGCTAGCGCAGGAACATATAAAGGAGAGTCAGCTGGTGGTTCCTAGCGGAATAAAGACCTGTATACAAAGAAGATGTTGATTGCTATTCATCCCGGAGCAGGAGGATAAATATATGCTTTTGAGCTCTCATTCACTGGTATTCCACCCACTGGGGTCAGATAGCAGCTTCTGAGCCTTCTGAGCTTTGATGATCTGGCAAGTTGATAAATAGATAGATCTGCTTCCGAGTGAAGGGATTACCTGAAGGGGGGAAAGAATGGAGTAAGCTGGTTAGCCAGCAGCGGATGAAAGAGGTGGAGAAGGAGTGGAATAAAGGGTTCAGCTGGAAAGATAAAAGAAGAGCTCGGAGCGAGTTCAATAGTTTCGAATAGCTTCGAATCACGCTTGAGAAGTAGTGGAGTGGCAAGCAACAGCAGAATGAGGGCGGTGAGTGGGGTCGGTTAAAGCAAGCAACAAGGCATGATGAGATCTGAACCCCTACCTTGACGTACGAGAATTGGGCTTTTGCATTTTGTCTTCGGTTGAGGCCTCTCCATCCTATGCCTCGTATGTTTTATCAATCAGAACTTCAAACTCAACCTCAGATCGAGGCCTTCTTCGGAAATTTTATTCATTCCCTGGATTTGGCTATTCATTCTAAACCCAACCCAGCTACAATCGTAAAACACGGCATAGCAACAGCGGCTAGCTACTCCTTCAGTTAGGAGCAGAGCTCGACATTACCTCCCACCCAGAGCGTGGGGACCAAGCAAGCGATAAGACTGATAGCTCATTCAGAAGCAAGCCCTAATTCATTTCATTCTTTTCTTAATTCAATCAATCAGTCTCACCTTTGTTGATATCGTCTTTCTTAGGGATACCCGAAGCAAGGACTCTACTAAGCACTTTATGCAAGTAGATACAGAAAGTCTTCTTCAATAGTAATCCTGATTCTTAAATCGTAATCATATATATATATTATTCTAATAACAGCCCTATCTGAGCGAGGGATACCAGTAGTCGCTCTGGAGGAATGCTAGTGGTTATTCAAGAGTCAGTATTCTTTTATAGCTAAGCAAGAGCGAGCGAGACTACTTGATGAAGGGATACCTGAAGGCAACAAGGAAGCCAGGAGAGAAGAGCAAACCAGACCAATAAGCTTAGGTATTAACTAGCCCAACAAGCAAGGGACTCAACTAAGCTCATGATAGCGAGTAGTTTAATTCCTGTATTCAAGAAAGCAAAGGAGTAGGTTCCGGAGCTCTAAGCAAATTAAAGCAAGAAATCAGTATAACCTTCAATTGCGTATCAAGGAGAACCTGAAATAGCTAATAATAATAAAGCTTAGAAAAGCAATCCAGAATTATAAAAGATATATCGTTTAGGGGGACTCGTAAGCTTCCTAAGCAAGCAAGAAGTATAGCAAGCTTCTAACTTCATTCTTCATTCAAGCTGATTCATTCAATAAAGAAAGCAAAGCTAGTGGTGATTCTCTGGTATTCTCTTCTTTAATAAAGAAAGAACCAATCAAGCGAGTGGTTATTCTCAGGTAGTAGGCAAGCAAGGGATAAGACAGGAAAGGAAAGAGAAGCGAAGCAAGAAAGACAGTCAGCTAATTAATGAGAGTTTTAAGTAAGGCAAGCATGCCAGGACTGACTCTACTAAGCTAATTCATAAGCTCATTTATGCTATCAATAAGTAGAACAAGAAAGATAGGAAGAAAAGCATGCTATGCTATAAGATGAGTTGAGGTATTCACTCCCTTCCCAGCAAGCAATAGAGTGATTGATTCTCTTGTATGCAAGTTTATAAACAAAATACCTGCTGAAAGGGAGCCTACTAAGCTCATGAATAAGCTATAACTAGGGCTAGTGGAGTTGATAAAGTAATCAAGAATCTCAATGCGCTTAGGAAGACCTATAAGGGAGAGCGAAGCTTTTTTGAGAATTAGGCTAGCTCGTGGAACGAGCCGCCATTGGCTAGTTGTTATGATCCGGTTGTATTCAATCCTGAAAGTGTGATTAAAGAGGAATCCTGTGGTCTTGCTTCCATGAGTCGGATACCTGTAGCCGAGACCTGTACCTGACCTATGAACTGAACCGAGACCTCTTCCCTAGTTCTTTTATCTTAGCGTCTTTCCTTTCTTGGGCTTGAGCAAAGTCTTACAGTATATAAACACAAAGCCTTAAGAAAGGGAGTATTCTAGTATTTAGTAATCAAGTATAGAAAGAAAGCCCTCTCTGAGCGAGCAAGCATGCGATGGAGCGGATGCAACTCAACAAGCAAGAAAACAGTATCACCAGAAATTGCGTAGCGTATAAGACAGAGAATAACACTAGCTTTTGTTCGATACTCATTCAAGGTAAGCTCTTTCTAGCAAGCTTCTTAATGCAAGCAAGCCACCTACTAAGCTCATGAATAATCTCTTTAATTAGAGTGGTTCTTCTTATCCAGTACCATAAGCTCTAAGCAAGAAAGAGCTAGGAGTTAGCCAGGCAGCTGAGCAAGATAAGCATGAGCAAGATAAGCGGATCTTGCTTCCACATGAAGAAGGTTCGTTCTGATCAATCAAATAGCCGCCTCTCTAAGTCCTGGTTGAGCTGTCATAGGTCCAGAATCGTATGATAGGGAAAGTGCTCTCTTAGGCAAGCAGTAGGGCATCTCTGCAGACAATTCTAAGCATCCCATGAACCCAAGGGCGAATCTTTCTCTTTCTCTCCAGTCTGGGGGGAGAGGGAAGAAAGGAGAATGGACTTCGGGGCTTAAGGTAGTTCAGTCACCCTCAGGTCATAATAGAGTGACGTATGACATCGGTAGGAAGATAATGCAGCTAAGCCGAGACTTGCTTCTGAGGCATTTCAGACTTTACTTGCTGTTGCCGATATGATCTTTTCTCTTGTTTCAGAAGTGGAGTTTGCTGCTATCGTAGATAAGAGTGACGGAATTGATAGAGCGAAATCCAATCCAATTCCCTAGCTAGGTTTGAAAGGAAAGAAGAACTGCAGCTCGATTTGAGATGAAATCTGGCAATAGCTCTAGGGCAGGTTCTGCACCAGATAAGAGAGTTGGGATTGAGCTTTTACTAAAGGACCTATTATTGTTATTGTCAATTCCCAGTCTTAAGACGATTATCCCTGATTCACCGACATTAGCTTCCGAACAAGCTCATGCCATCTCGTGAGTAATAGAAATCCTTTTCCTTTGACAAAATCCAATTCCTTACTCAATACGAAATCTCGTTGATCCAGCCACGATTTAAGCTATTCAACTAATTTGAGAATGGGTGATCGGATACTTTAAGTAAATTCAATCCCCTTTCTACAAAATACGCCTGGGAACTTCCAGTGTTAGGCAGGAAAGGGTTAGATAGAAGGAAAAGTCTTGAGTCAGTAGCAAATTCTAAAGAAGCAAGCCAGTCGGGCTACTAAATGCAAGCAAGTCGTTTCGAACTCTTCTCAAAAGTCAGTTGGTGTCCGCCAGCCTGGTAGTGTTGTGAGTTCAGTTCACGGAGAGAGGGGCCATTAAAAAAGTTGCCTCTCGTGGGCCTTTAGAATAATAATAATAGAAGAGATGGATTCGTTCTTTGTTTAGTGTGGGCCTCTCCCCAGCCCGTGAGAAATTGATAAGCCAATAGAGTCAATAGTCAAGTCGGGATATCCCATAGGTTTTGCGCCAGGTAAGGAACTAGAATAGATTCATACGAAAGTGGCTTTTTGGTTGGTAGCAGGACGTGGCAACGAAGCAGATATTTCTTTTTTCTAGAGAAGGGAAGACCCATTTCAAAGTCTATTTAATCATTCCTCTCGTCGTCCAGAATGGGTGACTCAAAGAAAACGTTTCATTCACGATGAGGCAGAATTTACATAATATAACCAAGATTGGATGGTGACATATAGTAAAGTAAGGGTCACTGACAGCCCGTCTTCGATACAATCATAGCGATGTGTCACTCAAGGATAGCTAGCCATTCTTCTCTACCCATGCCATGATTGACAGATGAGCTCGAGACCATTATTTAATATATTATGAACACAATTTGCCAAGAGTTGGTTGTGACAAAAGTGATTGGGATGCCCATCTTTGGTCCAGAAGGGGTTCTCTATGAAAAGAGTTTCCACCTTTCAGATGAGATACGGGCTGCCACTCCCCCCGGTGATAGCTAGCCATCTGCATCGAACACGAAATTCAGTATTCAATATCCGATTTGAGACACGTACCATCTTTGATAGAAGATTCGAGGGTGACATATAAGAATTGATTTGGGCTGTGACAGAAGTGATTGGGTTTCATTCATGCATTCCCCTCTTTGGTCCAGAATGAGTGACCTATTAGTAACAGAGAGCGGCTAAGAAGAGGAGGTTGTTGATGCAGTTTTCTTTATTTCATTGAGATTGGGTTTTCCTCGGTGAGGTATATTAGTAACAGAGAGCGGCTCATTCATGATACTATACTAGTAAAGCCGGAAAAGGATGCAGAGCGGTCCGAAGACATACTGAATGCAATCATTGCTTTCATACACGATGGGACTTTCACTAGCTAGCCCCTGACTCCATCAAGATCGATGAATTCACTTACCTTAATCCATATCTCGATCGAACAAGTATTCACGCAAGATGAGGATATCTAACTCGCCGCTCTACCAATGATTGGGCACACCCGGGTTGTCCCAGAGGAGATAATTGAGTTGGCATAGCCGTCTTCTAAACAAAAGGTTAGGAAATACACGTACCTGAGTAGATGGTAACGTTGGTTGCCAGATGGCCCATATTCGCATTCTATGAAAAAAGATTTTCCACCACCCTGCACTACACGAGGAGTACCGTCTTCGATCCAATCAGAGCTATCATAGCGATTTGCCTCACGCCTCTCTTTTGTCCTGAATGGCTTCTAAAAAAGAAGACACGAGGAATTTCTGTATAGTAGAGTTGTGGAACCCGAGATTGCGTACCAACCACATTAGCCAGGGTCTGAAAGAGAGCACCGGATGATTGAAGACTATCCCAATCTCTAGCAAGAGTACCAGCGCTTACTGATTCAATTGCCAGTCCTCTACCACCGGTTAGAATAGCCAGATCTCCTCAACTCTTTGATTTTAATAGTAGGGCGCTCTTGGCATAGAAGCTGTCTTCATTTTCGCTCTTGGTCTTACCGGTGCTTTAGCCATATCTGTTGTTTCCCTACCTGCTGTTGGTGTAAGCGTACCCGGTCTGACTGCTATCGAATCCTCTCTTGGGAATCTCATAGGTAAGAATGAAGCCAATGCTGGTGATTCAGGAAGTGAATCAGAAGAGGTTGTTCAAAAAAGGGATTGACCTAAGCTAACTCCATAATCCGGAAGTGAATTCGATACCTTTCCAAGAGTCAGTAGCTACCTTGAGAACAAGAGTTCAAGCATCATCCCTTGAAGCTTTGAAGACAAAGGCAATCTCGATGAGAAGCAAGGAAATTATACCCTTTGAAAGCATTCCAATAGCAGCTGATTCTGTAACCTAGTCTTTCCCTGTAACCTCTATCCTTGTAATGCCTACTCTGATCCTTCCTGGCTATATCGCCTTCACTCTACGGTCTTTCTTCAAGAGAATGCCCTTAGTCCTAATCTCCTAATGACCTTACTCAAACTAAACCACCAACGGGTCCTTCTTTCAAACTCGGTCAATCACGGGAAAGATACAAGAACTTCTTATATATATAGCATTTTCATCAATAGTAGCCCTTATTCCTTCAACGGGGGGATATTGCCGTTCTATAATATAAGAGAATATCGGAGTCGAAGGGCAAAAGATTATCTTCTTCCAGAGAAAAGGAGTCGAATTTAGCTTACGCCCTTTCTATATAAGCTACTCTACTACGCTATGAAAAGCACCAACAGTGAGAAGGCCTCCAAGTGCAGCGACATCTCTATATGTTGATAGATACCCGCGAGAGTCACTCGCTTCTTTAAGCCCTGAAGTGAAGGAACTCTCTTCCCTTGAGCCAGGTCTTTCTTGATTGAAGATGTCACTTGCCGAACCTGTCCTCTTTTTTAGCGAAGAATTCCTACCTATTTCGAAAGAGTTCCACATCTATGGCTATGCTCGGATCTCACTCTCTCTCTCTTTCCGGCTAGAATATGGTACTTCCTCTCAATGCTTTTCTGTCTTCCACGCTGGCTAACTATAGTAACTAGAAAGTCAGTTCTCTATCATCCGATAGAATGTGGTCTCAAGTAGTTTGATCGCTTTGGTTATAGTAAACCGCCGCTTGCCAGCACCCCCTATTCCCAGTAGCGCTACTTGAATGTCATCATATGAAAGCCCATTCCCTCTGTTTATTGGTTATGTACAGGCACCCTGCTCTCCCTGCCTTATATAAATTTCACACCCCCCGCAGTGTGAAGCAGGTTCAGAAACTAGCGGGGTGGATTGCGGCACTCAATAGTTCATCTTTAGATCCTCCGAGGGATGCCGACCTTTATTCGAGCTGCTCCGTAAAAAGATTTCGAGTCGACCGCCGAGTGTGAACCCGTATTTTTCAGGCACCTCGGATCAGGGTCTTCACCGAGTACCCCCCTCCTGGAGATCTTGCAGCGGTCTGAAAAGTGGCGGAGAATAGCAAAATGGGCCGTGCAGTTAGGGTAATTTTACATCGCCTTCGAGCCAAGAACTGCCGGGAAAGGACAGGTAGTTTACTACTTGCTGTTGTTAGAGAGAAGGGGGATGCTTGTGTATAGATGGAACTCAGAGAAGAGCTTAGGGCGAAGAGGTGGGACTAGACAAAGAAGCCATTAGCCCTCTGTACTGTAAACTGGAGTATGGAAGTGGAACTCAGTCTGCTCTGCTCTCATCCAGCAAGCTCTCTAACACTAGCTAGCGCTAACCCCCTCTTTAGCCTATCTGTCCTCTTCGCTACCTCTCAACAGTAAACTACTCGCTTAGCTTTTTAACAAAGCAAGTAGCTAGCGCATCTCTTCCCTCTTCGAACGTTCACTTCCCCTTCCTTACTCTCGTCTGCATCTATAACTACTTCTGGTTTATATACACTGCTAAAAGGTGGAATTCCGAACGATTAGGTTAGGGCAGGGTAGAGTTCCTCTTATCTTCATACCAAGCCAAAACAAACCAACAAATTCTCAACTCTTCTCACAGTCATCAATCCTATAACACTCAAGCATTCAGATAAAAAAAGAAGCACTTACTCTCCAAGCATCAAATGAGTCGCCGGTCATCCTTTTCTTTTAAAAAAAGTTTTCCCCTGTCTGTATCAAGTAGCAGTCGTCTCTATGGAAATCTTTCTTTAAGCAGAAAGCAGTGGGAGGGAGATCTTACGAAAGTCATTCGTTTGATTCAGATTCTAGTCTCCAGAAGATCAATGAGTAGAGAGGTCCCTAAGCTAATACCACAAGAGCGTCAAAGAAGGGTTGGGATATAGGAATGGCTAAATGCACAAAGGATAGGATGATTCTACCATTTTTCCCTTCCTTGCTTAGGTTAGTTAAGACTATTCTCCGCTCACTCATAACTGAAGTGGCTTTGTTCTCCTTTATTCCCCGATTAGTACTATCAGACTCGATGCGAAAGGGCAAGGGGATCTTGAATCAATTCCCTCTTCAAAGAATGACGAAGGTTCAGAAGGAGAAGCTATTGAATCTTGTTTCAGAAGGGCTACTAGACTATAAAGAAGGGATCGATCCCAGACCGAGAATCCTAGATTCCTAGATGGCGAGAAGAAGGTTTGGGTATGGGGGAGGGGCCGCCTTTGACTACGCCTCGCGGAATCTGGAAAATATACAATAAGAGGTTGCTTGGCATGCAATACCTCACATAAGGCCTCCATTGCAATATTACAATCCTAAATCTGCGTGTCAGGAACATGCTGACTTCGCATCTATCCAATAAACTGGTTGATTTTCAGACGGATCTTTCTCCTCCCTTCGGTCAGATCCTGTGTCTTCCTATCCAAAATAACAGCAACTAGATCTCCCCGCTCCCGCCTCCCTTTGGTCAGCGCCTTCGTCGGAGCCTTTCCGGTTACATCTGTATGTGCATCCATCCTAGCCCAAATCAAATAAGCATAAAAATTCTCTTTAAAGACCTTCGACCCCATTTTCCTATCGGGCGGTTTACCAGCCCGACTGCTAAGGTTGCACACAAAGTAATGAAATAAGACTCCATTTTTCTTAAGAAGTAAAAGCCATGAAAACGAAATCCAGTGTTGAGTAGAACTCTACTTTACTCACAACCCCTGATTCGATTGGGGCTGTGCCTAGCTTATTTGTATCGGGAGCCACATCTCGTTGATCCTGCGATAGATACTGCGGCAGACCGAGGAGAAAATCCCAGAATCCATGGAATCTCCGCAAGCGGCTAGCCCAAAAGCGGCCTTTCGCTCAGAAATGGAATACTTGAACTAAGAATGTGCAGTTTCCGTAGCTCTGTTATTCGAAACGAGTTTCTAATAACAGAGGTTATGAAATAACGGAGTTTCTATAAGCCCCGAAAGTGCTTATAGAAACTAATGAATCGGATTTGTTAAGTCACTGTTGTCGTTGCGCTGAGCGCTGGGTTTTGAAACCAGATATATTTTACACATTCTTTTTTACGCGTCCGTTGGTGAATATATTGATATATGGGCAGATAAGTGGCTTATAGGGTCTGATCCTGGGTTCTTAAGACCTATCCTACCAGTTCGAATCTGCCAACAATGGTTGCTTAGATTGTTGATTGGGATTTAAGGTACTGGAATCTAAGCTCTATTTCTCATATTCTCTCTGGTCCTGATATTAAAGCTTTCCTAAATCTTTCCATTGGAGACCCTGCAATTGAGGATCGCTTTATTTGGCCGGCATCAAAAAAAGGGGTTCCTAATTCTCGTATAATAAGGCTCCGTAAGGAGTGTGCGTGTTGTCTTGGAAGTTATATTATATGAGTGCGGGGCAGCCAGTTGTCAAGAAGGGACTCCCTGAAGTTGCGAAGCAAAGGCTCGGAACGTATGTCCTGTTAACTACTAATAACAGTAGAAGCGAAAAACAACACATCAATGAAAGCTAGCCGGTGCGAAGAATCCACTCTTTTTTCTGACTTGTCCGGATCTTTTGGCATCTTACTTTTTTGAAGTTTAAATCTTAATGCAGGCAAAGCGTACGCGTGAACTTTGAATCAGTCTTTTTAACAACCATTTATATATGAAATATACATACGCCCAGTCCAATCTCTTCTCAGCAAACAAATTTAGGAAAGAATGCAGCTCATCCTTATCCGTTTTCCAAACCCCATTGACATCATTCAAGCCCTCCACCTTCGGTGCCTCTACTTACGGTCGTTCTTTCAGAACCTCTCTCGGCAGAAAAGAATCAGACAAGCCTCTCGCGCTTTCCCCCGGATTGGCGGCGAGGCGTAAACTAGAACGATGCCGGTCCCTTACTAAATACATTCGCTTTTGCTCCTTTACCAACTATGGATACCCAGGGAAACTGTAGGACTTGCGGGAGCTGGGTATTCATATTGTGTAGTGAAATGGTCTACCATGAGCGGTGGTGGAAGTCTCCTTATTAATGCTTCCAAGATAATCAAGTACCACGCATATTTAGTGGGAATAAGGTCTTCTCTTGTTGTTACAGATGCGTTGCCTGATCTATTTCTATCGAGTTCTTTCAGAACCTCGCTCCTAAAGGCACCGAAGGTGTGGGCGCGGATGTGCAAATGAACATTAAGAAGTTGCTTCTTCTTTAGTGGAGTTGTTTGCTTCTTTTGCTTCTGTTGGGTTCGAAACTCCGTTTCAACCAGTCTTTTCCCTTCTCTGAGAAGTAACCGAATGTGAAGCATGAGAATATAGGGCTCCTGGGTCTGGATGATCCGGGTATTCAGTTCCGGGATCAGACAATACGGGATCTTCTTCTCTAATATGAAATTGATCTTATGAAATTTATGGGATTGAGTGGCTTACCCCTCTCCCATTGCTTATGGCCGAACAAGCGAACTCCCTCTCCTGCTAGTCCAGTTCTAAAACCTATCCAGTAGGTCGACACCGTTGCTTCGCAACCTTTGAATTGCTTTTCTCTTCCGCCATAATGAAATGTTATCCAAATAACATCTCTATGTGAGCTTCATTGTTTCTTTAGCTGCGCCACTCACTCTCATCCTCGCAATTTCCGGACTGCCTCTGTGGCACTGAAGGATGTCTAGTACAAGCCGATGCACCGGTCAAAGACCACCAGCTCTAACTAGTTTTCTATTTTGACTGGCTTCTCGTATGTGTGACGGTTCTGATTTACTGCATAAGCCCTCTTAGGAGCATTATCAGAGTGCTCCAACCCAAGGAACTGCTCCCAAGCACCATAAACATCTCTTCTCTGACAACGACTTGGAAACGATATCAGAATCCTGCGGGCACTCAGGACAACCAAGTGACAAGAATGCAAACTTCCACTTTGAAAACTCATCATCAAGGACCTGCAATTCTTTTTGTATGCGTACTTTACCTTCCGCTAAAGTTTCACCTTCATGGATGACCAAAAAGAACCCGAAATTGAGTACTTGGATCTGGTTTTGCGCACTATCTTTTGTGAAGTGGTAAACATGAATCAAACGATCATGGAGACCAAAGTTTTCTCTTCTTCTGGAATCTCCTCTGCACGCAAAGTCCCGTATTGGTCATTTATATTCTCCATTTTTTCAGTGTGTGGGAAGATCTTGTATATCTTGTGATATAAACCCTCAAGCAGTCTGAGTTCTGCATTTGGCTGAGACAGCTCTACCTTTGTTTTTAATACATTAATCACATCCCCTCACAGTGCTCTGTTTGGGCAATCTAATATTGTGAATCCTCATCTTTTGTAGTACGATGAAAATAAACTTTATAATTTTGTAGGCCTTGCAATTATTGAAGGGGGATGTCCAAGACTTTACAATATATCAGAGCTTTGATTGTAATGGACTAGCATATCCATTTAATGCTCTACTCCCCTATATTTGATCGGTTGGGGTTTAGGTTGTTGAGAATAGCAGTTATGAGCAGTGAGTCTGATTTTGCTCTCATAGGTAAAGGATGTGAAGGTTCTAGATCTAGGTTTTTATCCCTTTCTCTAGTTCAGTTTCCATTCCACTAGCTTGTCTTTCCCCTAGTTTGAAGATACATATCATGCAGAGAAGTCTCTGGATCTACTTTCTTTCCTTGCACTTCTCTCTCTATCTAAGTGAATTTCTTCTTCATTCGATTCATAAGACCTCCTATTTGAAATAGCAAAAGAAGATGGAGAACTCCCAGCTGATTGAATGATTCTTGTTCACTGCTAAGCTAATCGTTCTGTCCTACTTGACTCTATTATGATACCTAACCCTAGGGTGAGAATCGCTAGCTCTGGCTTGACGTTGACTCTTTCCAGGTATGAGATTCAAGTCACTAGGGAGGGCAAGATGGATTTGGATTCGGATTAGAAAGAAAGGAAAGAGGGGACTCTCAATCAATGCTTTCGGCTTTCTTCATCCTATCGCACCGAACCCGAACTAGGGCTATGGTCCCTTCTTCGCATCTGGGGAAGGCACGAACGGACTCCTTAGATGTAAGCATATGAAGGAATGGGCTCTACTCTCTCTGAATGGAGAGAATAAGTTCTACTCTTTTACTGGTTGCTATCTTACTAAAGAGTGGTCCTTTCTTTGCTACCCTCTCGTCACTCGCTTCCTTTCGAGAAGACGAAGAGGATGACACTGGGGATCGTTCTTAGTTAAAGAAATTGCCTTGAGCCGGTAACTCCAAAATCGATGATTCTTGGCTTACTGCTTTCATTCAAATGCCACTGATGCGTAAGACATTGAGTTGGACTACTTTCCTTCTGGTAATGCCTTTCTTTCCCTGCCTTGCCCTTCTCAGCTTCCTCCCACCCTGGCGCTTGCTTTGTCTCTGCCTATGCTCTAGCTACCTACTATGCTTGCTCCAGCTGCTGCCATCTTTGCTTCAACCTTTGTGGGATTGGTTCTCGAACTGAAACTGGAAATGGAACCAAAAAGTCTGCCTTTGCCACAGGGTCTGCTGCGGTACTCGAATTGCCTCGGATGTTGAAACAAGCTTTTGAGCTCCAACTGAATCTAAGTAAACGAGGACAACTGGGTATGCAATCAACTATTGTTGGTTCTGAATCAACGGGTGAACCCGCTACCTCTACCTTTGCTTTCATGCAAGCTCTCGAACATGGACTCAATCTCGATCCACGCCTAGATTTGTCATTGAATTCGCTGTTAGTCAGCTACATTCTTAAACTACTGCTACCTTCCTTTCCGCTGCTGGTGGTTCCGGAAAAACCTCAATTGGTGCTTTTCACTGTTATGCTGTGGGGTAAGCAGCTCCTGCAGGCACGGGATCTTTTAAGACTGTCTTAGGAATAGCTGATTCAGAGGTTCGCTTTCGGACGATCGGTAATCAAGCCTGCAAGAAAGAAGCCGACCTTTCGGTCTCCCCTACTAAGTAAAGGATCGAGATTCGAACCCCCTTTCGGATCCTTGCTTTCTTATCTCAGGGTGTAAGGCAAGGGATGGAAAGCCGTATTGTATATAGTACGCACAAGGAACTTTCTTTAAGGAGGTTTGAATCTATTTCAATCTTTAGTGAGTTCTCGGAAAGTTGGTTCCAACAAGTCAAGTAGTTCCTTGCTAGGAGACAGATAAGAAGAAATAAGATAGAGGCTCTTTGGCCATCTCCTCATATGAGGCCTAAGCCGCCTCACTTTCGCTCCCCTTTCACATCTAACTATGCAAAACCAATTTTGGGACTAAGCGTTTTCCTCTCTTTCCAGCCGTCTCATCCCTTTCTTCTGATCCGATCCCGTGCCTCAGCTTAGCTTCAATCTATTCATTCGTTTTGATAGGCAGCTCCCTCAACCATTCTCTTCTTCTATCTTGAGCCCTAAGGTCTCGCTTTAGGCTGTTGTTAAGAGATGGGGGAGGAATCGCCCAATGGTCTAGCGATCAAAGAAGAAAAGAAGCCATTCGAGACAGCAAAAGACCTTCTTCGCCTCACTTCACTCTACTCTCTTGCGGACTTGCCTGGTCAATCGCTCGCCCTCTATCTTGCTTGAATATGGCCCTTTCTTATTATTATGCCTCGGGGAGATTGACTGCTCTAAGCGATCAGATAACAAGAGAAGGAAGGCGCTTGACTCTTTCTTTATTGGGCAAGTACGAGTCAGAGATACTGAACTTTCTTAGGTGAAACCGAGAAGGATTCTCTTCTGCTTTGGCTTCTTTCGAGGAAGCCCTCCGTTACACTAGCCTTAAAGCTAATGACAGACATAAGGAAGCATTAGTCCAGGCTTAGAAAGAAGGGAAGGATTAGTAATAACAGAAAAGTCGTAAAGCCAAGGCGTTCTCCTGTCGTCAATCTTATTAGTCGTTGTCTCCACTAGCTGTAGGGCGAAGAAGGGCATTCAGCTAAGAGCAGCAGCAACTAGAGCATCCCGTCTGAAGCCGGGAATAGGGGGCAGGAAAGCAAGGCAAGTCTGAAGGGAAGGAAGGCTAGTCCGGCAACTGCTGGCTGTCGACGAGGAGGAGTCAACTAGCGATGCCAGCTTCTGAAAGATTATGATTTTCATCTTTCTTTCCTTCCAAGGCCAATTCTTCCTGACTGGCATTAATGAATCCGGCTGGAAAGACCTACACCTACTACCCTTTATCAAACCTTCCCCTTTCTCTAATAAGAAGGATGGAAGAACGTCCAAGCTGTGACAACCCAGCAGCAAGAACCTGCTTCTCAGTAAAGACAGTTCTACTCCCCAACCTACCAGCAATCTCAAGTTCAGAGTCCTCCACAGCAAGACCCCCGTGCTCTACTCCAATTAGGGAAAACAAAAGAAAGATCCTTCATCCCATCAAAAGAAGCAGCCACACCAGGTAGCTCCCATCGATTCGACAGTCCAGAGTGCTCCTGTTCAACAGTCAAATTGGAAAGGTCAAAGCAATGCATTAAAAGACACTACTTTGCGTCGACAATTGACTTCTTTTGCTGACCGGGTTCTCTTTGACAAGCAGTCTACGGCACCTAAACAACCGCTAGTGACGATTCCTTCTCCTATGGTTATGCCCATTTTTGTAGCACAAAACCCTTAACCATCTTCCACGATTCCAAAGATATCAGTCCTCGAGGATTCTCGAGAACCGCTCGCCCCTTCACTGGAAACGACTTATGCTACCAAGCAGCGGTCGGGTCTTAAGGAGAGCAATCATAGACCATAGGGTTGAACTATAACAAGCCAAAAGAGCAGATTGCGGACTTCCTTCGCTACAGGACAAGGGCGGAACTGCTTTATGCGAGGTGGACTCTTTTCCTATCACCCTGGAATCTTAGGGTTCATACTTTCGGAATAGACTTTGTTAATAAGAGAATGAAGATCTAGTAGGCATCACAAACCACTCCGTCTCACCTTCATTTTATAAGGGGGTCGCTCTCCCCTCTGAATATAAGGAACAAACTGGTGTGTAGGTATTATGGAACAAATGTCGATCCTTACGCTTAATCCCCGACCTCACTGCAACGTGGAGGTTCGTCTTTACTGCAATGATCGGTCATCCCATATGAATGAGTTTAGCCCGGTCTCCTATTAGAGATTTTCTTTTTCCATTTAGAAGTTGTATTCTCTTTTGAGCGGCCCGCGCCCTCTTTTGAAGCATGGGAGTCTTGGGGCATTGCTGAGGATAAAAGACGAAGACAGAAAAAACCAAGATCCATAATACGAAAAAAGAAATTAGAATGAGAAAGAAAAAGGTAATGTCAGTCCATTATTCCTTGCATCATAGGTAAGGCAAAGCGCTTTCTTTTAAGAATGCATCTAGTTCCATCTTTCTTTCGTTAGTTAACCCACCTTTTTCTAAAAGGGATTGTAGTAATTCTGGTTTTATAATATTGTGGTTGTTTCAGTACTTCTGTCAGCCTTGCACCAAACACGGAATGAGCACAGTTTAGTTTCAAAAATAAACCCGCCCGGCGTGAAGCTATTATTCATACTTTAGCTTCTTGAGAATTTCTTCCGCCAAGGTGCGGGAAAGTTTGTGGGAAAACCCCGTTCTACGGAGCTGGTTCTCCAGCTCCGACCTCACCAGCTCCCGCTCCCAAAACTTCAGGTAGACCCGTTGCATTTTTAGGGATATTAGCGTTTCCTTCAGCTTCTGTTGCAACGGATCATTTTGAAAATGTTCAACAGGAGCAGAAGAAGGCCCCGGCTCCAGAGGCGGGCAATTCAGATCGATAGGTGGTGGTCCATGAGGAACCATCCCCTCCGGCTCCGGGGGCAGGTTGAGGTCCGGAATCGGCGGGCCGGCCATGAAAAGGCCAAAATGGAAACTGCCAAAAATTGCCCCAGCGGAGCTCAAAAACATGTAGAAGCAAATAAAGTAAAAATAAAAGTCAAGAAGGAAGAAAGTTAGCTGCAATAAGAAAGTGGAAGAGACTTTTGTGATTGCAAATCTGGGACAAACTTCAGGAAAAGACTGACCCATTCGGCGACTTTCGCGGTCGCCCTCACTGAACCGACTTGAATCTGAACTACGATTCAGATCAAGTCTGACCGAAATTGGATTTCCTTTGCGTGCCATATGCGCTTAGACTTTACTCTTTCCCCTTTTTTCTTCCCGGTCCAATATTAGTTCTCGAAGGTCTTCGTTTCCGTGTAGAAGCAAACTCTCCAAATTTATGACCAACCTTTCCTTCAGTAATCTTACAACGAACAGAACTTTTTCCATTGTAAATTCGTACGGAGCAATCAACGAATTCCGGTGAAATAGAAGATCTACGTGACCAAATTTTCCTGTTCAAAAGAAGATCTCTCTTCTTCTTCATTCTCAACAGGAATGCATCAACAAAACTGCCCTTCCATATAGATCGTCGTGGCATGAACTCATTTCTGCCTCTCCCCACCCCTGCCCGAAATCCTGCTTTGGTGGGCTTCCCCCAAGGTGACACCGAAGGTCTACCTCCTTTCGTGCGCCCCTCACCTCCTCCATGAGGATGATTCACTGGATTCATTGCAACACCACGAACAATGGGGCGTCTGCCTAACCACCGGCTTTGTCCAGCTTTTCTAAGCTTACGTGCACCATGGTTGGGATTGAAAACTATACCAATAGTAGCTCGGCATCGGGAATCAATGACTTTTTCAACACCCGAAGGTAGCCGCACAAGCCTAAGAGAGAGTGTAGGGGGTGCTGGTTCCTTTATTATTTTAGCAAAAGTTCCTGCGGTTCGAGCCAGCTTTGTGCCTTGACCTGGATGACATTCAATATCATGTACCCATGTTCCTATACGTATATCGGCTAATGGTATGCAATTTCCTATTTGAGAATTTAGAGAAAGTCTCTCCTATCTATAAGCAGGGGGGCGCGGCCAAGAAGCAGCCAGCTGACTGCCCCCTCCACTCGGCCTTTCTTCGCTGTGTGAACAAGGTCTTAGTATGTATGGGCATTCTGGGCAGGTCGCAATAAGTCGCTGGTCGAAGGTTTAGACCAATCGCAATTCATCACCATCTTGCCCGCTTCCAATTGATGACTGGCTATTATATAAGTGTTGACCTAAGCCCCTGTGCTGGGGCTCGGCTCCCGAACCGTACGTGAGCTGCCTCGTACGGCTCTTCCTAAGAACTGGAAGCCCCCTCTCTCTAAATAGAAAAAAAAATGCATTTCAAAGAAAAAAAAGACTTTTTAAAAAAGACTTCGCCCTCCGGGGCTATTAGAGAAGCAGCTTCGTTCCTTGACTTCTTTGCTCAGTCAAGCTTCCTTGTTCCTTAGTGTAGTCTCGGTCCATAGTTTAAGACTCCGTTCCTTATAGCCTAGTCTATATCCACAGCTGACGTGACTCCGTACCGACGCCTATAGGCGGCGGCTTGGCTTCGCTATCGCTCATGACTTGGTATAGAGCCGTGTAGTCGTCGGCCTTCCCACCAGAATGCCTCTGTAGTCGTAGTCTTGTAGTCGGCATTCCCCAGAATGCCTATGATATAGTGGTCGGCCTTTCGAATGCCTCCTTCCTTACTTTTCTGAGAAGCCCTTTACGACTATAAAGGACAGGGGGCTGTTCACCTTTGGAAACTTAGCTACTTAAGTACTACTCATAAAGTAAAGGCGAACGGCATTCTGTTGTACAGCTACTTAATATTAATGGTACAACAACTGTCGTACTACTAAAGTACCCAGGAAAGAAACCCTAGGTTCCCTTTGTTTGAATAAACGCCGCCTATTTGAGTTTACATTCATTACAAAGTCAACCAAGCCTAACCGGTTACGACATGTTGTTTGTTGATATTTATTGAGGAGTTTGATGGAGTTTAGCTGGCTGAATCCATAAACCTAGAAAGTCACCGTCACTGGTACTTTTTTTACTCTATAGGTAGGTATCGGTGGGGCTTGCGTAATGTAGTTGTAGTTAAGGCTGTATTGAAGTAGCGCTTTTTCTTTTTGAAGATCTACTGAAGTACAGTACCAAAGGCGAACGGGGCTCCCAGGCCGGGGCGTCTGGCAGAATGCTGGGCCTCCTGCGCTGGAAGCGACACCCGAAGGGTGAGCTTCTGGCGGTTAGCTTCTAGCACTAGATAATAGGCATGAGGCATTCTGAGCTGGAAGGGGGCAAGCAAATGAAGGGAGGCATTACGGGCCGACTACAAGAAGCAAAGCTTCGTAGACTCGACAAGTCGCTTATAGAATGCCGACTACTAAGTGAAGACTTTCCACTTAATAAGGGAAGGGGGGAGGGAAGCGAAGCTTAGCGAGCTTTATAAGGCCGACCACTACATAAGCCGCTGGCGGAGAAAGCTCTTCAAGCTTCCCTTCATTCGTTGCTAAGCCAAGGTCCCAGGTCTCCGAGTCAGCCCGCGCTTTTTCGAAGAATCCTGCACCCATGGGCATACGGCCTGGCAGGCCTTCCCTTTCTGCCGGAGCTTCATGGGCGTTGCCCCGTTCCCCAATCAGATGTTTGGATGTGAGCTATACTCCGCGAGGAGCCAAACGGGCGTATGGCCTTGCCATTTGACCTCTCTTCCCGTGTGACTAGGAATGCTTAGCGACAACCTCTCAATTGTCACCGCCTGGCCTCTCTTGCTACCACGGTAGCACCTAGTGTGGTCAGCACCAATCGTGTTCGGGCAACGAAGCTTACACTCATTCACATTGGTTCATCCTGCTATGCCCCGGGCCTTTTGCTATTCTAACGTAAAAGGTAGCCGGCCATTCGTCAAGGCCCAGGAATCCGCTGGACATCTCAGCGGCGGGATTTGATACCCGCATCCGATCGAAGTTCCATTTGAGTTCCCCCCTAACATAAAGGAGAGCTGTTTCTAGGTGGGTCGCTTCGCGCAAGACATTGCTTAGGACCAACGGGTCACACGACAGGTGCACGATCGACTTTGCACGTTCCATCCTTCGGCCCTTCGCCTATCGGCTTGGCAGGCAAGCTACCTTGATTCGTCTTCGGCTTCGATTCGTTATGCTCAGCAGCTCCAACAAGCCCTAAAGTCTCTTGCCGCCTAAAACTCTGCCAAGAAAGCGCTGCTTTACGTTTGATCCTATGTGCCCAGAGAATGCTATGCGTTCTCCACTTTCGGATCTCGCAAAGAGAGAACGTGTTTTTTCCTCTGACTTTCTCTCTCATTCGCGGAGCGAAGAAAGCGGGCTTTGCCCCAGCTACCGCTACCCTTGGGAAACCAAAAGAGCTACCGAAGGAAAGGGATGCAGTCTCTCCCTTGGCCTTTGGAGAGGAGAGGGCAGAGAAGAAAACGTCCTTCGCGCAAGTTTTTTTGCTTCCTGCGCCCTTACTAGTAAAGGGGCTCTTCGACCAAGGGGGCATTCTGGTAGGAAGGCCGACCACTACATAAGCCGCCATCAGTTCAGGAGAGAAGCAAGCTACCTTTCTTTGATCCACCTTCCCGGGCAGGGAAGAGAACGAAAATGGACCGCGGATGGTGGTCGTGGTAGGTTCGAGGATCTTTCGCGGCGGAGCGAACTCTTCTATCGTGTTGCATTTCCTCTGGCGGCCTAGCGGCACCCCCTCGATCCATCGTACTGGAGCGATTCGAGAAGAACGATTAGGGTCATATTCTATCCTTTCTACAATGCCCATAGACGAAGTGCTTCGTTTCAGATCAATTCTTCGCTGCAATCGCTTCGATCCACCCCCTCGGTGAAAAACCGTAATACGCCCTGATGAATTCCTACCAGCAGACTTACCTGTACTCAAAGTGAATTGTCTAAGTGCTCTCCCCTCTTGGCTTTGTCTCATTGTCTATCTCGTAATCATTCGATTCCGCCCCTACTTCAATTAAAGCTAGCTCCTACTACTCCTTCTCCTTTAGGATAGGATCGTCGTTGGTCCTTCGTTCGTAGTGGTCATTGTATAGTGAGAAAGCTCACCCTTGCCTTTAGACGAGAAAGTCCTCCATCCCCTAGACAAAGAAAGAACTAAAGACCTTTCTTTCCCTTCACTGACTTGTGTGAGCGCTGGTTCGGAACTGAAATAAGAATACGTTAGAAAACATTCGATCTACCATGGCATCTCGCATTCACGCCCCCGTTTGACTGCCGCTGTTATACCACCACAATATTCCTATTTTTGGGGTTAATGACATCAATGGTGAATCGATAATCCTTCGATCTCCTTTGACGTCTGCGACGACGGGGAAAAAAAGTAATGAAACCTGCGATGGCTACTGAATAACCTCCTTTTACTTTATTAAGAATAAAGC
>JAKCWG010000923.1:55000-57500 GCA_021464415.1 Lonicera japonica
CAAAAATGCCCCAAAGGGCTTGACAAGTTCAGCAAAACCGTAGAGAGAGCGGGCTACACCTAGCTTAGCCTATCCAATATCCGATTCAAAAAGAGCTTGGATTGCTGCTTTTCCTCTCTCTGTATAAAGTCAGTCAGTCCCAGTGTTGGGCAGAGCCCATTGTCAAAGGATCGTTTCGCGGGAATGCTTGCTTGAATATAGCTACTCCCATTACAAGGAATTTAGCACTCTATACGGTATGGCTACAAACCGAATGAAGAAGTCGGAAGCAGTTCATCGCCTGTGGGAGCTTTCTGATAGTGAGGAAGCCATAATCTATCTATCGGATTGCCTATTTGTCTATCTGTCTGGTGAAGAGAGAATGGAAGATACTCTCAATAGGGCAAGCACCCAATACCTCGTCGAGTCCAAAGCTCCAGCTCAAGCAGTTCAGTCCAAAAAAGAGATGTCTGCCTTCGTTCTCGCTCAAGCTAAAGCTCAGTCTGCTAGCTCAAGTCGCAAGTCAAGTAGTGGAGATCCAGTGACAGACAGAAAGGAGAGTTAGACTTGAATGCAAGAATGAATCTCAAAAAGGTCTGCTCCCGCAGTCAGGATTGCAACTTTCTAGGTTTCCAATAAAAGGTATACGTCAAAATCTGATTTGGTTTACCCGGACTAGACCCCTATGTATTCTACTCGTATCGTAGCATGAGACCCTCTCGGAAGTAGTTGAAGATCGAAAGAAGAAATCCCGGGGGAATTTCTTCTTCAACTCTATCTGTCAATGGGGAGATCCGATGACGGACTCCATGGATCGAGCGTTTTCCTAGCAATTATGCAATTTTTTTGAATAGTAATTCCTCAATAAAGTAGGCCAAAAATCATAGATTTCTTAATCGATCGTCGTTGCTACAAGCCCACTAGCCCACGGTCGTGAAAGTTATATATACAAGGAAGGGGGGGTCAAAGCTCACGTGCTCGGATCGGAATAGTCAACAAGCGAGACTGCCCTGGGTCCTATTCGAAATCAATCCCCAGTAAGCGAGGTAAACAACAATGTAAGCGGTTCCAACTGATCCAAGAAGTGCCACACATTTGTTTTCATTTAATAAGGCGAAGGGGCTAGAATTCAAGGCTCTAGAAGGGGAAAGCACACGAGGCGTCTCTTTTCCATGTGTTTGTCTGGGCGGGGATATTATAGCGAGGAGGAAGAGAGCTCTTAAGCTCAATCAAATCCAATTTTGAAAAGCTCGTAGCGTCGAGTCAGAACATAGTCGTCTAATAACTTTCGAGGACTAACTCACGGTGTATTGCAACTTAATAACGTATGAACTTCACTCACTTAGTTGAGCACAGCCCTACCTTTTTTATGTACTACCACGAGGGCACCCACCGGATGACGGGAAGGTTAGGAACCTCAGAAAGCACGCTCACGCCCACTATGCTCCGAAAAAACCTCACGTAAAAGAAAGCATTCGGGAGGGAGGCACAGATATTTAAGACTTTTTTGGTAATTTTAAAAGATAAGCAAATTGGTAAGTAAGCGCAAAGAGTACGAATCTCTTTCTGTATTCAAGCCTGTTCCTAGTCGCTCGGACTCTTGTTGTAGTATGAGCCTTGAAAGTACCCGAAGTTCGGCAATCCGCACGAATTACTTTAAATGGATCCCTCTCTCTTAATGACTCTTCTTAGGGAGTAGGATCTGTTGCCCAGGAGCTCAGAGAAAGGTAGCGAAGTAATCTTTTCTTTTTCAAGCAAAGAGGAGTGGAGTGGCGGTCGTGCAAGCAAGCGAAGTATAATCAGAAAGCCAAAACGATTATGCAACTTGGTCCCTTCAACTACTTAGACGCAGGATAGAAGATGATGGAGCAGCATACCGGAGGAAAACAGAAGTACTATACTAATTCGAATAAAAAATACAAAAACAAAAGCGAAATCAAAAATGCTCCGAAGAGGCATCCTTGGAGCTAGGTTATTCTGATATAGACAACGTTTGGAGAACGGATGACTAGAACAGATCGGTAAAAGCCTGACTCTATTCCTTGTCAGGAATAGCGGCCTTAGAGCTTCTACTACTATCGGCTACCTAACTGTCGGGAAATCGGGGTTTTGTCGGAGAATCAGTGTCGTGGTGGTGCTACGAGATGGCGATTTCTCGTATAGAAGAAGAGATCCGCGGACCTATTGATTGACCATAGATGCGAACCGATCGACCGCTACCTAAGAGAAGATAAGTAGTTCTTCTATCGTTCAAGGGCAAGGGGATAACATGTAGCGGCTTGCCTAGATCTCGTATTTACCACGTAGTCCGTCGGTCAAACCAACGATTTTCTTCTCAAAGTAATAGAGAGAGTCTTTTTCTTTTTCCGGTATGTAGCTCCGCGAGCTAGGAGCGCATCATCAGGGCAGGGCGAAAACGAACATAGGATCATGGCCCTTTTCTTCTTTCTTTTGTTTGTGTCCGGTCCGTTGTGTGTCTTTTTTTTTAAGGCTTATCCGGGGGCTGCTGCTCTGGGCCATC
>JAKCWG010000923.1:62500-117500 GCA_021464415.1 Lonicera japonica
AAAGAGAAAGATCCGCAGGAATACAACAACGTATTGGACCTGAATACGCTGGCCCTTGGGGAATTCTTCAAGCTCTAGCAGATGGGAAAAAATGCGTTTTCAAAGATAATCTTCTTCCATCTAGAGGAGATACTCGTTTATTCAGTATCGGACCATCCATAGCAGTTATATCCATTTGACTAAGTGATTTAGTAATTCCTTTTGGCTATCGCCTTGTTCTAGCCCTAAAAGTGGCCCCCCTTCCTAGTCTTTTTCTAGTCCGAGAGCTCTTCCGGGTAAAGAGGAGGGAGTCAGACCTAAAGGAAAGGGATCACCTGGCACTCCAAACCTCACCAAAACCACGAAACTGGTCGAGTGAGTCCCCCTTAACGTAGCTAAAAGAAAAAAGGGGCCCTTAACTGGATTCAATAAGAAGAATAAGAGAAGAAGAAAGAGACTTGATTGATGCTGGGAACGGGCTGATAAATCCTTCCTAAAAGGTGAACTGAGTGTAGTGCGACTGGGTTCCTTAGCAGGCTATGCCTAGGTTCAATACACAAGGCGGAAATAGCTTAATGGCCTATTTATGCAAAAAATGTTAAGAGATTGAATCGGTTGCAGCGGAACTTGGGCTGAATATCGGAATTCCGGTGGTTCCCTTTCTTGGATTGAGATTTCCCTCCCTAGTATAAGCGCGCAGCGGATATAAACATCGGATGCAGTTTCCGCTGTTGGAGTTTCGGTTGCCGCTGCCGGAAATAAGAGAAGAGAATCAGCTGCAGATGCTTTTCATTATTGGTAGCCTCTTGCTCAGTCGTCATTAAGCCGGTCACCGGTAGGCTAAGAACCTTTCTTCACTTTCACTTGAAGGAAGCCAGCATTTGACGCTCTTAGAAGTTCTATCGTTACGGCTTTAGATAGAAAGTCTCTATCAACAATGGGCAGATTTGAGTGCAGTGACCGTTTGATCCTTTGGGCAGATGAAGCATTGTTGAACCGGAAGCTAGCTCATTAGTCTCGAAGAAAGAAGGTTGGTTAGCAGACTCTAGAATGCTTTTGATAACCCATTGTATGAAAAACTTGGGACAGATCTAGTGCATTGGAACCCTGCCCAACCTATTCCCTTTATGACCATGAATCGATTTGGATGAGAAAGTCATTATAGGCATAAAGCGGAAGTCTTAGAAAATGAAAGATCCTCTAGAATGCTCCTTGCATGCATATAGTATCAAGCTTCGCAGTGACTTAGGGATTTGTTGGCCCTTTCTTGGCATTTGTCCAAATTGAAGACCGCTCTAAGACAGACAGACTTTTTGGGGGGCCTATTTGAGTCGATCATTTCCAAGATCTGAAATTTACCTTTTCGCTTTTTTCCCTCGTGCAAGAGTGAGGGCGAAGGTAGAATTCTATTATTCTCTTTCCTTTTGGGACTTAGGGATTATAATAGACGTTGACTGAAATGGTGATTTGAGGTGAAGAAGTGGAGTGTAGAATTTACTTGAAATGGCAGGTGGTTTGACGGAGTGGAGAGGTGCCCAGGCTTGCTTGTTTTGGTACTAAAGAAGTTCGCCCTTAGTCTTTTTTTTTTCTTTTTTGCTGACCTGATAGGATTTCATGATGATTGTGACTCGGGAGTTTTACGCTTAAGCGAAAGAAAGTTGTAAACGTACAAGTACCGGCCCATTCACCACCTGTGGCAGGGTAAGTCAAACCAACCACCTACGAGAACTGAAAGAGACTCTACAGATCCCAAAGATTAGAATACGGGGGACGATTTTCGAGTATGAAGCTTTTTGGTAGTAGTCAGATAGTTGATCCAAGATTTCATAGAAGAAGGATAGGTGGTCTTTCCAAGGAAACTAAAAAAGAGTTGGCATGCTTCTTTGACATCTTGAAAGCTCGATCCGTCACCTATAATACGCCAGCTCTTGATGTGCGTATGATGAGACTTTCAGATTCGACCTTGAAAGCTTCGGCTTTAAGGAAGATGGGACCGAGATCGCTGGGCGTTCAGTGTTCTTGTAAGAGAGGGTGTTTTTTCAATATGATAGTGGCTTTACTTATTTTGCTTAGAGAAGAACGCTATTAATAAGAAGATAAAGGACAAAGCGCTGGTCACGTTACAGCTACTGTGTTGACTGTTACTATACTACGAGAATTTATTTTCATTAAGCTTCCACAATCGATTCGTGAGCACAGACGATTTGATAAAAGAGGATTTCCTTGACTCATTATTCTAACGGTATAGAAGGGGATCCTCGGTGTCAAACAGACGAACAGTTCGTCGGTCGGGCTTACTTATTCTGTAGGCGGGTTGCCTCTTCTTAGTAGACCCTTTTTGAATCTAATCCCCTTATGTTTAGTAAAGGAAAGACGAATAGCTTCAAAGCTTCCTTGGGGTGATAACAGAAGAGAATCTTGGCTACGCCTAGCTTCCCTTCTTCCTAATGGACTACGAGGACCCTAGGACTGAGGACTCTTAGAAAGAAGGATTACCGTCTTGCGTACCGTACTGGCTTACCCTTCTTAAGAACAGACTGGCTGACTTCCTGGCTTTTTTTTTTTCAAAGAAGGCAAAGAAGGAGAGGAAAGCACAGACACAGACGGGAAGGGCCCTAACGAAATGGAGTACTTGCGCCCACTCTCGACCTGCCAGCCTACTTTCTTAAACGAAGGAAGGACAGGGCAGGCATACTCTTCGACAGACAGAAGGATTACCACTGACTTGCCTGGAAAGGCATACTCTTAGAAGGAAGGGGCAGAATTTTCGTTATCCAGACGGCTGCTTCCTTCCTTACTTCCTTTTCTGCCTTACTAATGGAAGCGCAGGACCGACTCTTAGTAGAAAGCATGGCGCCCTTGTCCTCTAACAAGCAGAAAGAGGAAAGATGGGGTACCTTTCTTGTAGACTCAAAACACTCGCTTAGACAGCTAAGTTTGTATTGCCGAGGGCCTTGAATCACAATATGGATTGGTGTTCCGATTCGAATCTCACTGTTTAGGCCTCGGAGACAGGATGATTGGGGTCTTTTTTCCTACACGCACGCCCTTGCAAGATCATCATAAAGAATGAAACCTTGTGCCATTATCACCAAAAGGAAAGACTTTATGTATTCATCGTTCCTACTCCCCCCTGCGCCTTTTGGTGAACCGGAAAGCCGTTGTTGTCCCTCTCCTCTGGTCAGGTAGTGAAACAAAAGAACGCATTGCCCTCAATAACGAGGGTTTCTGAACGCCTTTTGAGTGTCCAGTCACGAACAATCACAACACGTATTTGAGCCGTCTCGTTCTAATGGATTATGCTTGTGCTAAATCGACCGGTCCTGGAGAATCTCCGTTATTTGACTTGATGTAAGGAACCGTTACTGGCGAATCAAAAGGGTTCAATGACCATACTCCTCTATAAAATCCATCTCTCGATCACCCCACAAGAAAGGACGGGCTTTTTACATGCTCTTAAGTGATTGGTTGCTCTTTCTCCGATCTTGACTAAAGAGTGAAAATGCCATAACAGAAGTCCACAGGTCCGGTCACAAGTCCAGCGGTTAAGGCGGTTATGCAGTCATTGGAAGATCGGGTTAGGTAAGATCCTTGTCGAAGGGCATAGCAATGAAGCAGATCTTTCATTGTAGTAAGGATTAGAGCGCGGGCGTCTACTCGGACTCCATATTCTTCGAAAAGCGAGCACGGGACTCAACGCTTTAGAAAGGCCTGGTGGTCTATAAGATCGCGGCTGCTTTTAGGAGCCTCGGTGATCCCACTTTCACTGAGACAGAGAAGCGAGAAGCCTCGAGAAAAAAGAAAGAAAAAAATGGAATAGGGATTATATCCTTATCCTTATATAGATTCAAGAAGCGAAAGCTTCCTGCTAGGGATCCATACATAGCCATGGGGCCTTGAGAAGACCGACTTCTACGCAAAGCCTAACTACTTTGGAGCGTGAGACACGTAGGAGTTTGTTCTATTCGCTTGGGATTCTCAAAGGTCTTTTGTGTGTTCCCAGATTCGATCTTTTGGACTAGAAAGGAGCAGGTGAATCAGTCACGGTTCTTGCTCTGGTCTCGGGCGAGGGAAGCGAAGGATAAGGCGAGAGTAAAACGAAGTAGTTCATTATCAACCACTTCCTGGAACTAGATAGCCATAAATAGGCATGCAGGCAGGCTTAAGCTCTAGTTTTTCCCTCTTATGCCATGGCAGTTTACTCACTTTGGACGAAAGACAGATCTCATATAGATATTAGATATAGATCTCCTATATATCTCCAGCCGGATGAAATGAATCAGATGGGATCTCACTAGTCGAATGAAACTCATTGCATCATCAGCAGCACCGACGAAGAAGTGGTTGAATCCGACCTTTTTCTCTCTATGGATTCCATCAGTGTTCATTTATGGGAGAAGCGAGTCAGCCTGAAAAGGGAACCCCCTAAATCTGAAGAGGGCGAGAGGATCAATCAGCATTCCATTTTTTATTTCAAAAGCGGAAGGGTAGACGTGAGTTGAGGATTTGATCGATGCAATTGAGTCTGGAGTCTTCTTTACAGTTTTGTAAATAAATTCTCTTGTTTGGTTTTGTTCATGCTTGGTGCCGGGTTAGATGCAGCACCACCTCTTTAAGTCTCACCTCTTTGCGGTGTGTGCGATACCAAGATGAAATCTTCCCACTTTTCTCTCTATCTAGCTGTGAGCCAGGGTTTGAAAGATTTTGTTCGAAAGGACCAGGAAGGGGGCTAAGTAAACATCTTGAAAAGAAGGAATGAAGGCGCTATCGGGCAAAGAAATGCTCTAGTCAAGCTCAATCTCTCCTAAGCCGGGACGGAGTGAGGAAAGCGAGTCAGGTCAAGTATATCGATAGGTTTGTTTGAAATCTGACCTGTGGGTTGAGCCAGATAAGGTTCAATGAAATTGACTTGAAACAGTGTGTGTATCTACCGTCCTTTAGAATGTAACGAATATAGGAAGTTCAGGTGAAATCCTGGACGTCACTCTTATAGGATAGTCGTTCGATAAGTTCAATCCTGGAGATTGAAGATGGAAGCTTGCTCGTACGTCACTCTTATAGGAAGTTCAGGAGAAACTGCTTGTTATAGGATAGCGAGCCACGAAATTGATCATATCAGGCCACGTGATAAGCTAATCAACTCATTTGTGAACGAGAAATGGGTTCCGTATCGATAGTGGAAGGTTCTTTCTTTAGGAAGGAGATGGGCTTTCTTTTCTAGTCAGGGTAGCCCTCTTAGCACGGATTAGTTCATCTTTCCGTTCAGTGGGGCTTTCAAGCCCTGCCCGTGTGCTTTACCCGTAGGTCAATGAAATGTTCATTCTTAGCTTTCTTCTACGCCCTGGAATTCACTTCTAATAGAGTTCATATTCTAGTAGCTCACTTCCTGGAGTGAGGAGTTCATTAGCTCATGAAGAATGAGGAGTAGCGATTTTAGCTCATCTCGATTGGAGTGAGGAGTTCATGATCAAGTGAAAATCGAACGGGCCGTTTGTTAGAAGTCTCAGGCTAAGTCCGAAAGTGGCGAGATAGCTCAAGTAGAAAGAATAGAGAGTACGGTTTAGTCAAGCTCATGAACTATTTAATCCGATTCACAATCCATTCCAATCTAAGTTCTGTGGGCTAGTGAGCCAGTTTAGGTTCGAAGACAGGTAACTCAATCTCCGTAGTGGAATAGGAGGTTGCTTGCATACTTTGTTCAGACAGCACAGAAGAAGAAGGGCACTGAATCAGAATCTAAGTCTTTATCCTCCACTCCAAACCTGCCAATCCGATCAAAAACAAGCCCAAAACACGGGGGTTGGGGATTTTTATCACATTGAGATGCTGCCTTAGGAAGATAAATCCGAAAACAAGCAATTTTCCCGGTAAAACGCAAAAAGGCCGATTTGAGATCCCATCTACGAGCGGAAATGGACTTGCAGCCTAAAATCCCGGGAAAATGAAAGTGGAGATTGAACGCTAGAGGGCGAAGATAGGAAGCCACTTCTACTCAAGCACGGGGATTCGTTTAGTGGGAAGAAGAAGGAAAGGCACTCGAGTACTACCACAACATTCTCTAGGAGCAGGAGCTTGAATGGGACTCTTTCTTAGGGCTTGAAAGCTTCAGTGTTCTAGTGGCTTTTCATCCTTGTTCTTTCGGTCGGTGAGTACGGTATCAGTCCTGGGGCTAGGAAGCCACCGCCTCTTAGAAAAGGTTGCTGACTTTGATATTGATTAGAAATCCGAATCTTATAAGTCAAAGTCATGGGCTCACCTTATTATATAAGTTATTACTTGGCGAAGAAGACTGATCTATTAGAATATCAAGGCGAAGGGATGCGGGCAAGAAGCTAATAGGATAGGCTCAATAGCTGCTCAGAAAGGTTCTAGTCAGGGCATCATCCCCGCGCTTGAAAGGTTCAGTGTTCAAGGAAACCCTGGCGAATAGAACGAGTGTTAGCGCCTTAAACTTTGAATCTCACGAGTGTTAGCCCGGAAAGAGGAGCTCATTCGTCTATCGTCGTGGTAAGACAGGAAATTTATCATAGAAGGAGAAGGTTCAGAATGGGTAGTTTTGAGGATGTCTACTTTGATGGGGATTTAGGGATAACACATGCACATGAATAAGCAGAATACTCAATTGTTTTATTTAATATTTAAATAAAGTACCAACATAATACGAATTTAAGAATACCAATTCAGGAATACGAATACGGAATAGTAACAACAACATACTAATTAGAGGGTAAAAAAAGTAGTGAATCACTAAGAAAATAATAGGGAGGAGGAAATAACGGGAAATAATCATAATGGTAAACCAGAGTCACCGGTTGGCGGGAGTTCCAACTTCCAAAAGAGGAAGGTACGATCCATCAAATTGATTCATGAGAGGGAGGCAGGCTTTCTTTAAGCCTGTAGTAGTTGGAGTTGGAGGTGTGGCACACCAGCTTGGTCTTTCTGTATAAATGTATTTGCCGGTTGGCTGGTCAACGGTTGAGCTGTCTGGTCAATCCAGTTCTTCTTTTAAAAAATATATGCCGGTCTGAGCTCTCTTGCTTGGGGTCCGGTAAATCCGTTTACCAAATAAATATCTCCACTGCGGTACACTAATCCATTTGATTTAACATCTATTCCACTTCGAGCAGTCAAATCAGAGTACGGAGGTGCGGCTGCGGCGAAAGAAGAATTCCTTTTCTTGTTTTTACCCACACTACGCTCATTCCTTACTTCAAGTGGGAGTGGGACCGGTCCCGTTCATGCCCTGGAAGAACTTTGATGAATTGCACATTTATGAGCCGAGTTTACACGAGATTATGATCACCCGGTATTATAGGGAAATGCACCCTATATCCAATATAGTAGCTCTATAACTATAGCATAAGTGGGAGAGCCACCCTGAAGTAGGTGGGGAGTTCCATTTTTTTGTAAGTACGTGCAGGAGGTGAGGATTTCTGGTGAATGATGATTTTGAATAGCCAACAGTTATCCTTTTTCCTTTGAGCTCTATCCCTCCTTTAGTAAGAAAAGGAATAGGGAACTAGGATCACTCTTACAGTCCTTACTTCTAGCTTCTTGATTCCATTGATTTACAGCCAGGAAGACTTAGCTCTCTCCCAGCCTCTACCTAGTAAGGAAGAACATCGGCAACTGACTTGTTCCTGTATGTTTAGCTCAAGATAGAGCAAATCAGAACTAATTAGCTCTTCCCGTTGTCTTCTTTGAAGGTTATAACAGATAAGGAGAGAAAAGAATGTATTGTAGCTTTCTTCTTTGTTGCTTTCGGGGCAGCTAGACGAAGAGCGGAGTAGAGATAGAAAGATTCTTGTTAGGACTGACATTAACTTCCTTAAGTAACTGAAAGTTGTTCCAAGGTGCTTCCAATGCTTCTTCAAGGTTATAGTAGATAAGTACAGACAAGATAGTCTTAGATTGGATTTTTCTTCTTTCCTTTGGCAGTTGTATTGGGGAAGGGGACTTTCGGGATGGAAGAAAGCTGAGGCAAGTAGCTACTCTTGCTAGGTTTAGAGGAAGCTAGGATAGATTCAAACCAATAAGACAGGTAGCTAGTCGAAAGAGATAGGAATTAGGTTTCCTATTCTAGTTCTCTCTTTCTTGCTTTTAATGGCTTCCTAGCTCCTGTTGACTCGTATAAAAGAATCAAACCTGAAGGAGAGTGAAGCGCAGTCCCTCCTGGCTAGAGATAGGAGCGTAAGGTCTTCTTTCTTTCCTGTAGTTTCTTTCTTGAAGGTAATAGAAGCTAAAGACAGAACAGAATAGATTAGATCTAGAGTGCTGCTAGGCGAAGAGCTAAGGAGGAGGCGCCAAGGTCTTTACTTTCCATTTTTAGTTGAAGCTTATAAGTGTAAAGGGCCCTTCGATCGACAGAAATCTCTATCTAAAGCAAATGATCCGTCCCCCCTTCCAGAGGAAATCTGTCTCATTCGGGGCGATGGATGTTTGCGCAGGTATCAATCCTTCAATTCTGAGCCCCTTGTCATCCCGCCTTCCCCAGCTGGATATTTCAACTCTAATATCAAGCCCCGTGGCACTCTTCTACAAAGTGCTTGATTTCCTTCTTCATCCCTTTCCAATAGAAGGCTCGGGAAATGCGTTTGTAAGTGCGTAGGAACCCCGAGTGACCTGCTGATGGTGAAGCATGAAAATCGCGGACTATTATCGGCTTCTGTACAGAGTTATCTACCAGTACGATTCGACCCTTGTGCTTAAGGTCCAGTGTGTCCCACGTATAGTGAGGAACGGCGTTCGGATCTTCTTGTAGTCGCCGAATGAGGCTCTGCGCGGCGGTATCGTTGGCCCACTCTTCGCGGATATCGTCAGGGCCGTTATACACCGGTACTGATATGGCTGCAATCGTTGCATACTCTGGTAATCGTGATAGTGCATCAGTCACTACATTTTCGGTTCCCTTTTTGTAGACGATCTCATAGTCATAGCCACGCAGTTTCGAGAGCCACTTATCTTGCTCCATTATATACTTCAAGCTTCTATGATCAGTTCGGATTTTTGAATGTTGACCGAGGAGATATGGCCTCCACTTTGCGACTGCATGGACGATTGCCATCATCTCCTTGTCGTATACCGATAGGTTCTGATGCTGTCGTGATAATGCTTTGCTTGTAAAGGCTAAGGGCCTGCCTTCTTCCATTAACACACCCCCAATCCCAATGCCGGAAGCATCGCATTCCACCACGAACAACTTGTTGAAATTTGGTAAGGCAAGGATGCTCGTAGATCAGGTCGACATTGCAGTCTTGAGATTGTTGAAGGCTACATCGGCGTCAGGGCTCCTTCAGGCGTCCTTACGTAACAATGCCATCAAGGGAGCACTTATTTTGCCATAATCTTGCACGAATTTCCGGTAATAGCCTGTCAGGCCGAGAAAGCCCCGTAATGCCTTAGCGTTTTCGGTGTCGGCCACTCGATCATAGCTTTCATTTTTGATGGGTCTGCTGCCATCCCTTCTTTGGAGACAATATGACCAAGGTATTCCACCTAAGTTTTTCCGAAACTTCATTTAAACTCGTTAACAAAAAAGTGATGCTCCGGGTAAGGGTTATCTTCAGATGATGTAAATGAGCTGGGACTAAATACAAGAATGTCATCGAAAAAGACTCAAAGAAACTTACGTAGATATGGCCGAAAGATGTCGTTCATCAAGCTCTGGAAGGTGGATGGTTTGTTAACCCGAAGGGCATGACTATATAATCGTAATGGCCGTCATGGGTCCTTCGGCTGTTTTTGGCACACTGGTTGGATTTGTTTAATATTCGTATGTCACTCTTTTTTGGGGTTTTTTTCTGTTAAGGCTTGATTCTTGGCCCGCTCTCTCTTTCTTAGTATAAGTTCGGTCTTCATTATGAGACTATTTGTACCGACTCTTTTAGCTTGGTCAAATGCACTCCACACCGCTGCTACTTGTTAGGTGGAGAAAGCCGGACCAAAACAGAATCTACTCATCTCCAACCGGTGCACCAGGAACCCGTCCCGCCTTTCCTACCTCTCCGCGATGCGCATGACTATATAATCGGGAGCACCGCATAGATGGAGCCACTGGGACTGGAAGGAGAGGGACTCGGCAGTGATGAAAATAATGGAAGGCATTGGGTTGGTAGGCGGAGCAGTATTGGAGAAAATAGTGGGGCAGGAGATATAGGCAGCTTATATTATAACAATTTCCATTCGAAAATAGATTTGCCTTTCCCCGCCGGGAAAGAGATTACATAACCTTAAGGGAAAGAATCCTTAGTTTTAAATATATAATTGAGTCCAGAAGCATCCCTCCCGAGGTAGTGAAAAGCAGTGAATGATTGAGAGGAAGGGAAGGGAGAATTCTTCATTTTACCGGAATAATAACGTATTTCTTATTGGAAGGGAGGGAAGGGACTAGAATGAATGACTAGTAGTCCGATAATGATAGGTAGGGCGCCAGGTAGTTTGATCCAGAAAGAGTTAATAAATAAGAAGATTCTTTATATATATATCTTTCTCCGATTTTCTCTTCCTCCCTGCCATCCGACCACTTCTAATATGAAAACTCTGCCTTCCAGTGATTACTACCACGTCTGAAAGAATAGACCCCAAAACCTCAAAGGGATGCTTCTAAGAATCGATCCAGGCGGGGGACTCAATCAATACTGAAAGGTTATTCACCTCCAGGTGAAGGAAGGGTAGGCTAGGAATATCTTTCTTGGGATTGAAAAGCCTCTCTATCTATATATCTATATATATATAATAGATATATAGATATTAAAAAGAGGCGAGGCAGCTCAGCTCTTATTAGAGCCAGCTTTTCTTCAGAGCCATACAGCTACAGCTCTTATTACAGAAGTCAAGGGGTGGTGATTCGCCCTCCTCTCATCCGCGAAGCCGAGGCGGGAAATGGGCAAAATCCCCGGCGTCATGGGTCACCTTCCTTCTTTCCTCCCCCCAGGCGCTCCCAAAGCGATCGTGATTTTCTCGTTCTCGTATCTTGCTTTCTTGCAGTCTGGAATTGTTATTGAACTGGTTGAATCTGGTATTGTTAGTAGGAAGTGGTGGACTGAAGCAATAGTGGAAATAAAGAGTGAGTGTTCCGGCGAGGCAACGCAACTCGGGCGTAGTCGGTCTGGACGCCTAGCATGAAGCGGCTTTAGCAGGTAGCAGCACAGTTCCTCAGTCTAGTCTCTGCCTGGCCTCTAGTCTAAATTAAGCATAGTTAGAAGAGAGCAGTAAGTCTGGCTTTCCCTGGGCAACAATGGCATCGGCCCTCTCTCGATAGGTAATTACCGAGGCGAAAGCGGCTCTCTCATAAGTCCGTTCCCCCGCCATCTTAGTAGGACTAGTCTAATTGACTTTCATTTTGACCGCGGGTTGCGTTTTGGTTCTTTTGACTATCCTTTTGAAGCGGATAGTCCACAGTGCTCATTCTATTTCTTAGAATTGGAAAAACGATCGGCATGGAGGAGCTTTTAAACGCAGTACTACCCTTTCTAGAGTCCACCGCCCAACCCGCAGCAGACGCGGTGCACCACCCTAACCCTGCGGAGGGGCCCCAACAAGTTCAGCCGCCGCAGGCTCCAGCTCCAGAACCGGCGGAAGTTCAGGAACTTAAAAGGTCCATTCACGCTCGAATTAAAGAGCTTGTTCGCCAATATTTTGAACGAAAGCCTTGGAGTAGGAGGTTGTCCGTTCGCTTTCCCGAACAAGACAAGGTCTACGACCAGGCGGCGGACGACGTAATGGAGCAGTTGGAAATAGATTCGGATAGGGAAACAGAAAGCCTCCGAGCCTGGGAAGAGGCGATCCAGAGGGACCAATCTCAGGTCAAATCGTTTATTCGTAGCCGGTACAAAGGAAATTAACTGACTTAAACCTATGCAGCAAGTCTGCGGTAGTTTTGGAATTGGCAGAATATCACCAAGTGGCCGCCCTTGCTCAATTTGGGTCAGCGGGGCCTTCCAGCATCCGAAATACGCCGGGGTTGTAAATGACATAGCGTTCCTGACTTTCTGGAGTTATAACATTTGAATTTCTCTTACATTCTACGTTTCCGAAATGGATCCTATCAAATATTTCACATTTTCAATGATCATCTTTATTTTAGGTATTTGGGGAATCCTCCTTAATAGACGAAATATTCTTATTATGTTAATGTCAATAGAATTAATGTTATTAGCTGTGAATTTGAACTTTTTGGTATTTTCCGTTTCTTTGGATGATATGATGGGTCAATTATTTGCTTTATTGGTTCTAACGGTGGCAGCTGCGGAATCCGCTATTGGGCTAGCCATTTTCGTTATTACTTTCCGAGTCCGAGGGACTATTGCTGTAGAATTTATTAATAGCATTCAAGGTTAAACATGACTCCTAGAGAATTCCCAAAAGACGAACTTCTCCTTTCGTTCTCTTCTTTCTTTTTGATTTTGACTTGGTTGGCAGGGTCAGGGCCTTTCTCGCTGGGCGAGCGCATCCGATTCTAAAGTCCTTTCCTAAACCACTTCCCGTTCAGTTGCTGAAAGATAGAGAGAAGCTTTCTAAATGAGATTGAGTTCCACGAATATGCAGGCTAGAAAGATGCTATTTGCTGCTATTCCATCTATTTGTGCATCAAGTTCGAAGAATATCTCAATCTATAATGAAGAAATGATAGTAGCTCGTTGTTTTATAGGCTTTATCATATTCAGTCGGAAGAGTTTAGGTAAGACTTTCAAAGTGACTCTCGACGGGAGAATCCAGGCTATTCAGGAAGAATCGCAGCAATTCCCCAATCCTAACGAAGTAGTTCCTCCGGAATCCAATGAACAACAACGATTACTTAGGATCAGCTTGCGAATTTGTGGCACCGTAGTAGAATCATTACCAATGGCACGCTGTGCGCCTAAGTGCGAAAAGACAGTGCAAGCTTTGTTATGCCGAAACCTAAATGTTAAGTCAGCAACACTTCCAAATGCCACTTCTTCCCGTCGCATCCGTCTTCAGGACGATCTAGTCACAGGTTTTCACTTCTCAGTGAGTGAAAGATTTTTCCCCGGGTGTACGTTGAAAGCTTCTATAGTAGAACTCATTCGAGAGGGCTTGGTGGTCTTAAGAATGGTTCGGGTGGGGGGTTTCTCTTAAGAATAAAGAAGACGAATAAAATCTAATTCATGTTCATGCTAAGAGAAGAGCGGATCCAATACCAAGACGACTTCTTTCTCAGGAAGTGCAGCAAGTACTTGAGGTATTTTGGGATTTCATGCCCCACGAGTGAGTTGCCAAGTGCCCCCTAGGAGGGCAGTCTACCACAAGATCGAGTTGGAGCCTGGAGCCAAAGCCCCTTAACTTACTTAGACTGGGGCTGGGTTTAGCAGATGGCCCCCCCAACTAGCATCTATTAGTTAAGGGGCTTGGTTGAGCTCAGGAAAGAATTTCAGGAACTCATTGAGGCCTATTTATATTCCAGCCTCCAAGGCAGTTTTTCCCTATCTTGCTGGGGAAAAGGTTGGGTAGCCCCTGTTTTATTCCAGAAAAAGCGGGAGCCTTGTGCATTGATTATCGGGCGCTCAACAAGGTAACCTAACCATCAAGAACAAGTATCCACTTTGATTGCAGACTTCTTCGCCCTAATCAATAAGCGCGAGATACTTCTCGAAGTTGGATCTACGGTCGGGCTACTATCAGGTGCGTATCGCGGAAGGAGATGAGCCAAAGACGACCTGTGTGACAAGCAAGCAACCTTACTAATAAAGGGGCCTTTGATGATTTGGTTATGCCTTTTGGACTCACCAATGCCCCTGCCACGTTCTGCACCCCCCACAATGAGCTATTCCACCCGTACTTAGACGACTGGTGGTATACTTTGATCGTGGGCTATAGCCATTCGTTAAACGACCACGTTAGCCACCTCCGGACCGTTTTTAAGGTATTAAGGAATAATCACCTCTATGTAAAGAAAGAGAAATGCTCCTTTGGACAGACGGAGATCCTATTCCTAGGGCATTGGATGGGCATCAGAGCCATCGAGGAGTGGCAAGCACCTATCAAGGTGAGTGAGCTAAGATCGTTTTTAGGGCTCGTGAACTATTACCGAAGATTCATCGTAAGTTACTCGAAGAGGGCTGCTCAACTCACAAATCTCCTAAAGAAGGACGTACGGGCCGATCATGGCACTGCACTTTTCGGAAGAGTGTCAAAGAGCTTTTGAGGACCTAAAGCAGGCAATGATTGATGACCCCGTATTGCAGTTGCCAGATTACACTAAGCCATTTGAAGTACACACGGATGCGCCAGACTATGCCATAGGCGGTGTGCTAGTACAATAAGGTAACCCTATCGCATATGAGAGCCGAAAGCTCAATGAGACCGAGAGGCGCGGTCCAAGAGAAGGAGATGACAGCAATAGTGCACTACTTGAGAACGTGGAGGCGGGAAGGACTGCTGACTCACTTCTGCGGGCTACTATTCCACCACATACATTTGCCCACACTGCAAGCGAATCAAGTAAATAAATCACTTCAGCCACTTCAGAGGGACTGGGCGAGAATAGGGAAATGCCCCATTCATGACATGGTCAGAAGCAATAGAAAGATTTTGTCAGCCTCCCCTTTCATGCTGCCAGACTCGGCGGACTGAGAACTCATGTGATAACAACGATTGGACCCGTTGATTTCTCAATGTCCCGCTCCGAGATTGAACATTTCTTTAAGGGGATAAATGGAAGACAAATAGTTGGGAACTACTACCTCTATCTTTCCGTAACTTTCTCGTCGAGAATGAAATTGGGAGTTTTCAACCATTCGTCAAAGTCTTCTTTCAAATTGAGAAGCATCATGTTACAAGGTTGCTTTTCCCCAAAAAATCCAATGAGGGTATGCGTGTCTGTTTTGTCCAATTTCTTTCCGAGGGTTGGAAAGAAATAATTTTGTCTACAGGCAAGGCTGGACCAACCACTAGAATATAGTCTGACTCTGCCCCTCCTTCCCTCCCGACATTATGTCTCCGGTGTCATTGACTTGTTCTCCCGAGAATCGACTTCATTCGTATATAAAAGGAATCCATGCTATTCCGGGAGAATAGAAGAAACGGATCATTCTATGGCTACTTCTTTGCTTCAAACCAGATCCACACCTGTGAAGAGTGAAGTATAAGAATATATATTCTTATATAAAGACAATAGTGGCGAAAGAAAAATGAAAATGATGACCGCCTTTTGGTCTATTCATTTCTGATCGAGAAATCGATGAAAGAAAAGGAATTTCACATTTCTTTTGTATAGATGTTCAGCGGAGCGATCCGGATTAGGGATCAGCAGTTTTGCAAGAGGTCTCTATGGGACAGGGATGGATCAGAGTCGCTCAGAACCAATTGTCTTATCAGAGGATCATAATGATCTGGAGCGAGGGCGATCAGGCTTTTACCAGCTCATGGAGAAGTTTATTTATAAGCGACCATTTATATAAACATGGGTACCGAACGAAAGCCAAGATCTTTCTCAAAGAGGTTCGTGTACTTCGGGAGAGAGAAAACTCTTCCTACAGCTTTTTTGATAATACAGAGCTTTGCCTGGCATGTGGATCCATTTCCGGCATACAACGTCGATATGATAAGGCATCGGATTCCGCGCCGTGAAGAAGCAGGGACCTGAGATCGAACCCGTCATCGATGAATAGATAGAGAAATTGCTTAAGAGAAAGATGATGAGTTTAGGGTGGGAGTCAGAAGTTGGGGTCCAAAAGAGGGGCTCAGGGGGAGAAGGATCAGGAGAGGCTGATAATTGATTCATTATCAATAGAGTAGAGCCGGGGCTTGATCGACACCCAAATCTCTAATGAAATCATAATCCAGAGAGAGGGCAGTTTACTAAAATGACTTGGGTGAGTAACGAACACACTTAACTGACTGCTTGGATCTATGCCTTTAGCCTGCCCTTCGGCTCAACAGAGAAAGATGATAGTCCATCCAATTCATAGTCTTGGATTTTGAGTATTCTATAGTAAGAAAGCCCTTTCGCTTTAGCCCACGAATAAACCCTCTTGAGGGGACTATCTAAAGGCGGCTGTTCAACTCCATCTCCGGATGATTGCATACCCTTAGCCGAAAATCCTATAGTAAGTGGGGCTTCCCCTTATGTTTGACGCGGTAGATAGGCCGGGTTCTTTATGGCAATATGCCATAAGCATTTTTTCTTTCTTTTTTTGGCTTGAGAGGACTTTGGGTGCCAGCCATAGGCTAGGAGATAATAGGTATAAGGCGGTAGCCATTCTGGCCCAATATAGAGTTGCATCACCACATCTCTGATGTCAAGATTCCGGAGGATAAGAACAACTGAATATTCGGTCGGCCCTTTCGGTTTTCATCTCTTAAGCCGGATCGAATCCTTTGAACAAGGAGAGGAAAGATTTTTAAGGAACAGCATTAGACTATACGGACTGATTAGAGGAGTGACGACCACCGGCCGGTCAGTCGCAATAGACATTTTCAATTATCAGCCATCCACCGGATAGGAAGGCCTTTTCGGGAGATTGGCCAATAGCTCCCGGAAAAAAGGGGGTGAATCGATGAACGAAATGGATCTTAACAGCTTTTACCTATTCCTTAAAAAAATAGAAAAAGGGCCGTCTACCCCATTGGGAAGTGAGAAAAAGGTGGAATTCAGACGGAGGGAGGGATTACCGACCAAGGAATAGATAGGAATGACTCACCCTACCCTTCTTCTTTCTCCTAGGGAGGAGTAGAGGAGCAGTTCATCTTCACAAACCATCCTAATGAGTTAATATAACTAGGTAGGTGCTGCCTGGTGAAAACCCCGACCACGGAGTAGATACCGATAGAAAAAAGCGATCACCATAACGCTCGTTCTTCGGTGAGTAGCCAGCCGGACAAAAAACCTTTTCTATGCAACGAGTAAAAAAGAGGAATTGGTTGAGACGACTAACTCTCCGGTGCGAATGTACGCAATTACGATGCGTAGCGCATCTAACTATCTATGTCTCGCTGTAGCAGCTACTTCTCATTCCGGCTAGAAGACCATTAAAGGCTTTGTTTGATTTTTTGAGGATAGCGGCATCTCAACCCGCACGATCTACCCCTCCCATCCTCTGATCCTTTATCTACCGTTCAATCTATTGATGGGACTTCTTCTCGACTGGCGTATCACGCACTCGGACCAATCTACTACATGCTAATCATTTTTTTGAATCTCCTACCGAAATTGCAAGTGGTTGGTCGTTCGTAAGCGATTCCTCTATTGAATCAACGGATCGGGATATAGTGTAATAGTAAAGATCTGGTCATGACATGGTACTGCCAGCAGGCGATCAGGGGCTTTCGATCTTTCAATGAAACCTTTTATTCCTTCCTAATCAAGGGGTCCCTATGGGGAATCTATCAGGCTGCACTCTACTATTTTCTTTCTGCCGATGAAAGGTAAAGGTAAGACCTACTGGCAAAGCATCTGGTTGAGAATCTGCTATTGGAGAATTTAGTCGAAGCATCTCAACTAGCCTTCCTCACCCCACCAGCCCTAGCACGGGGCTTTCTCTCAAGAAGAAGTGTTCGCCTTGCAGCGCAAATAGCTAAGTCCCAAACGAGATGCTGGAGCCGGGCTAAAGGTCAATTACAGTGGTTGCTGGGTCATTCCTCCAATGAAAGAACTTTGCCAAGAAGGGCACTTTCTTACTATGAAAACGGAAATATGACCCTAGTCCAGAAATGGCGGCGAAACCTGCAATTCTACATTTACAGATAGGCCCGAGAAAGTTTTCAATCTTCGGCAAAAAACCCCTCTTTGGAAGGGAGATTCGCCTACTGAAGTACCGTATGTGAGTCGAAAGTCGTATGGGCTGGTGTGGGTGGGGCTAGGGTCAGCTCACTTCAGCAGGAAAAGCAAAATCCATTCTCATTCCTAGGTCTAGTAACCTTGTCAGAAGGAAGGACACAGAGCAAGTGGGGACGAGAATGCCCTCTCTCCAATTATTCCTATCTTTGTTAAGCCAAAACTCGATATGTCAATGCCTGCGATTCATTGTGTAAAATACCACACACACGTTGTGAGACCGCCCCCTCTGGGGAGACTCCTGTAGGTGGAATTTTCAAGTGATGTCTTCGCCCGAAAGCATGACATCATATGTCACGTGATTTCATGGGTGGCTATCCCTAGAAGGAGCCCCAAGTGGAGAAATGGATAGTCGAGATGGTTTGTCAACAGCGGATCCACGTCACCTAAATAGAATAGGAAAACTTACTCAAAACGTGTTGACGCATACGCATAAGCAGAGCTAGCCAGGCCTGGGAATCTAGTTCCAAGGCCAACCTTTGAAGCATAGGTCAGAGCGGCATCTCCGGCTGAAGTCGAAATATCTGCATCATACTAAGCAGTTTCGACTGACTCTCGTAGTTTAAGGGGATTTTCCTCTCGGGAGTCAACAATAACAAAGCTGGCCAAGGGAAGAATGATTGAAAGAGTCTCTACGGTCGATGTATGAATAGCAAAGTCTGCTCGAACGATTCTTGCCCACAAGGGACCAACTCTTGATAGAACGTCCGGAAATGACCATACAGATGAATGAACTCATAGTAGCAAGATCAATGTCGATTTTCCGTGTGTCACTCCTGTAAAGAAAGAGGGGCTTATCGAGAGGCGACTTCGGTTTTCCTTATCTCATTAGTTTATAGTAGATGATCTGACGATTGGATGAGGGAAATGCTCACTGAGATGCTCTTTAGTTCACCTGAAATATCTTCTCTTCCTTCCCGTAGGACCAAGGGCTTCCGTGCTATGTGCTTGTTTGGTTCATTCCTAACAGTCTGATCGATCCTAGCCCGCCTCCCTTGTGGTTCGGCTAACTCAATTGTCGGAGACTGAGTCAAAACATTCTTGCTATGCTTCGGAGACTACTTAGAAAAGACTCGAGTATCCAGTGGTGACAGAGAGCAAGCGACTTTATGGGAGTAAGTGGGAGAGAGATGGAGATGGAAAGACATGGTTCGATGCATTGCGAATCAAACCCCTCAATACGAAGAGGTTGAGGAGTTCTACCCACCCGAATGGGCAACTCGCTTTCTCATAGGCAGATGGTCCGCTTCGTTGAGGCGGGACCTGGAGGAGGCCATACCACGAGGAAAGGCCCCTCGTCTGGTTCTAATCGGCACTCCCAGTACTCCTGACCGAAGCCCTTAAGGACATCGTACTATGATCAATAGCCTGGCGATCCTTGTGCTTTCAGTAAACCCGTTCCCAGTTTTCGAAGATCTATCATTGTACCTAATGAACCGCGTTGGGTTGGTTGAATGACCGGGAAATCCTGATCGAAGTCTATCAGTTAGCGCTTCCGATTCCCAGATGAGGTGTGTGACGTGGTATCCTAAACCAAGCTCAAGTCTAAACCCTTGCATTTTATTTAGAGAGAGGTGGATAAAGAAGGACCTATGAAAGAACTGGTCGCTTTCAGTAAACCGACTACTTTAAAGGCCAATAAGGAGATCGGATATCCTACCCGCTTCGAATCCGGAATCTTGTAGATTAAGCTCTTCGGTTAGAGAATGCGTCGAGCTTGCCACAAAACTAGTAAGGGCGCTAGCGCGCTCATTCCGTTGCTTCTTCCCCCTTTATTAGTCAGAATGATGGGAAAACACAAGCTTAACACCTCTGTCTTTATCTTCTTCATATCTTCATGTCTTTGTCGAGTTGATTGGTTGACATTCTTCGCTCCTTTCTGTCTTTTCATTGAGCTGCCTATTCTTAGCTCTTACAGTAGGACGAGAGAAAGTCAGTGGACTTATGTTATGATCGGATGCATCACACAACTTCGTTTCAGACCATGAATTGACCCCTTCTGGTTTCAATTCACAGACACTGACCAGAGCTATGAGGACGGTAGCCGAGAATTCTTTTGGTAGTCCGAGTCAACGGGAAGCTCTTCTTCCATAGTTCTATCTATTGGGAAAAGAAGTGGGCATGAATGGAGCTTCTAGGACTGTGTTGACTGAAGCTCTCTTTGTCCATCTAATCTTGATTTGCTGTAAACAGACGATAGTGTCAATTGGCTTATTCGATGCTCACTGCCTGAATTTAGGAGTTAACCCGATCGAGATCAGATGATGCAAGGATCGGATTTTCTTTTGACTTTCTGGCAATTCGCCTCTTTCGGGATCTTCTATGACTCTATTAGCTTCTTTCTTCCAACGGAGGTCACTTCGCTCGCCTAAGAAGGAGCTGTGGGACTTTTTGGATCAATTGCTGAGGAGCAGACGATCTTGGCTTAGAGAGATGCGCCTTTTAGCTTGTTATCGCTTTTTAGGTTCTTGCTCTGGTTTCAGGGAATCCCTCACCCAGTTCCATATGGGGATGAATCCAATCCTAGGGCATTAACCTTTCTGGGAAGCCGGTCCCTTTACATAGCCATAATAGGAAGTTTTTTCGAAGTAGCTGCAATTGAATCGGTTGGTCTAGAATCAGCTGCTAGAGAATAGGCCGCTAGGGGTACAGATTTGCTAACTGTTAAATGAACCTGTGTTCTGTTTGCAATTGAATGCGTATCAGCTGTGATTGAATCAGTAAGCGCTGCAGATCTGATCTATAAAGAATTACCCGCATTCGATCTCCGATGGTAGGAATACAAAGGAAGTCAGTTTCATTTTGACTATGCATACCCCTTTCTCATTAACTATGTCATGTCACTTCCTTTAGTTTAGCAGCTCCGGTATCGGTATCGGTAGCATTCACAGCGGATTCTTGAACTAACAACCATAAAGCAGAGACAGAGAGAGGAATTAGTACCACAGACGGGCAGAGAGAGGCTACTTTCTAACAACCATGTTAGCAAGCGCTTTCGCTTCGCACCTTTCTTTCAAACCAACCTTGACTATTGAGATTATCCATCTTCTTTTCCGAATCGAAAGAAAACTAGTATCCACCTTCTTCCTTTGCCGGTATCCTACGATCTCTTGACTAAGTCATTTCACACTAAGCACTGAGAACATGGGCCCGTACCGTGCTACTGCCTTGACCTAGGATTCTTTTCTTCACACCGGATTCTGAACTGGAAAACTGAAGCTTGCTTGGTACCCTTTGCACTGTTTGCAAGCCTTTTCCCCTTGGACAGATAGCGTTGGGAAGGAGAGAAGGAATTTCTACCAGAGAGGGGCTCCTATCTATAAAGAAAGGGCAGACTGTCCGCACTGATAGGACAGCTAGCCTTCCTTCCTTTATTACCACCGACTGGAGACCGGATTGCTACCAGAGATATGCACGGAACTTGCTTTTAACCCTTTCTTTGCCCCGCTAGCTGACTTGCCTGCGCTTTTTTCTCGAACTCTAAGAGCGGATTTAAGGAATTTGTTCACATCCGATTCGATGGCATCTGTCCGCTTTCAACCCTTTGCAAGCGTGCTACTGGCTCGATGGACAAACTCAAGGAACTGCTTCATACCAGCTAGTATCTGACTTACTTAATGCACTCACAAGCGTTCGCATCGCTGCCCTAGCTTCGTGTTAAGGGCACAACGGAAATCAAAACTGACTCTATTGACGTATCATTCATAGTGGCGTAGGCGAAACTGTGGTGACTCGTGGAGTAGGAGCATCATTGATGAAACTTTGGAGACTTGGTCTTGTCAGTTTGGTTTTGCCGTGAACAGTTTATGCTTGTGCGGGCCAGGAGTCTTACATAATGGGGGGACAGTTTAGGCTCGTATCAGGGAGCGTTTTTCTGAAAGGGTAGTCCTTTTTCAGGAATCGAGTCTTTGTAGGAGGAATGATTTGTTCGTCGTCCATGGTGATGAGCAGGTATGCTCCATTTGAGTAGACTTTTTCGATGACGTAGGGCCCTTCCTATTTAGGTAACTTTCCCCGGGTCCGCCGGTTGATAATATGAGGCCTTCATACCACTCAGACTAAGTTTCCCTTCTTGAAAGAGCGTAGTCTGACCCGTTTGTTGAAGGCACTGGCCATCCTTTGTTGATAGATCTCCAAGCTGCACTTGAAGCCTCCTTTCATCGGGAGTTTCGAGTTCCGCGAGTCGGAGCGCTTTCCTCTTCAATGAGGAATTCCTGGATTTCTACCCGCAAAGAGGTGAACTTCGAGGGGCAGAACTTCCTCTCCTCCGAAGACCAACGAGTATGGTGTCGCTTGAGTCGGAGTCCGACACGTAGTTCGGTATGCCCACAAGGCCTCCGGGAGCCGCTCATGCCAATCTTTCTTGTTTTTGTCATCTTCAGGATTTTGCACAGAGTTTTGTTGAACGCTTCTGCTAGCCCATTTTCGGCGGCGTAGTCTCTTTGGCTTGCTTGATATTGTATTTGGCATACAACCAGTAGAGGGGGCTACTTATGAAGGGTTGCTCGTTATCGGAAATAATGCTGTCTGGAATTCCGAACCGGTAGATGATGTGGGTTCGTATGAACTCGGACACCGTTCTGTTTTTGAAATCCTTTACAGCAATCGCTTCGGCCCACTTAGAGAAATAGTCGGTAGCGGCTAATAAATACTGATGCCCTGCTGACGACGGTGGCGTGAAGGCGGAGATGATCTGCATCCCCCAGGTGGCAAACGGCCATGGAAATCGGGAACGTCCGCTTTGATCCCACGATCTCCTTGATCTCGATGTCCTTCTAAGGCCCGGATCAAGCGCTTCCTTTTCATTAAAAAAAACAGAAATTGGCTGGAACTTCTTCTTCTTCATGAATAGTTCTTTGATCATGTGATCGGATTTGAATCGGAGGTCTTGAACTCGAGTTTGTGAGAGACTCTTGCTGCCACCCTAGCTCTTTAATTTAAGCCCTTTTATTGACCTGACCTAATTCGAAAAGAAGACCCGGCTTCTTCTTCTTTCTTTTACGAATCCGGCAAGCGAGAATCCTTTCTTCTCTTGAGTGATTGCTTGAGTTAAGCCTTCTTGACTAGTTTTGAGTCCCGATTTTAAGTCCTTGGATGATCTTGCGGGTCTTAATACAATGGATTCCATGGGCTTTTCCTGAGCCAAGCCTTCCTTACCGCTCCCACAGATATACGGATATAGATATACAGATAAGATATATAGGGTGAGCTTTACATTTGCCTCAGCACTTCCCCCTTTCTCCAATTGAAATTCCAGAGGGATATCCTTTTAGAGACGCTCTCCTGGCATTAGCGGAATAAGAGCAGTGGGACTTGAGCTAGTGGGATAGATTAACTATGAATCTTTCTCTAGACTAGCAATTCAGCATTGCCCTTTCGTGTCGTGCTAGCCCTTGGAAGGCCCTCGTACTCTAATGCCATTGCCGTTTTGCTGGATGAGAGAAAGAACCGTAAGCATTAGATAGAGTAGCGGGAAGGGAGGAGTTCATACCCCGAAAAGTAAGCATCTTACCCGGCAATCTCCATTGGCTTGGTTTCAGTGAGTTCAAGAGATGAGGATGAAGTGAGTTCAGTTTCCTCGGGTGATAAAGAATAGGAATTTCGTTCATCACAAATTTACTTAGATAGAATAAGAAAAGACGCAGCGATTGAACCCCCCTTTGCTGCTTGACTGATGGAAAGCTTTACTTTCTTACTTGACTGTTGAACGACTCCGATCTGCAGATGTTTTCCTTAAAAATGGCTTTTCCTATTTCAAAGAGGACGTCTGTCTTATGAATCGATTGAAGAAGAAAGAAACTTAGCATAGAAGAGAGGCAAGGCAGAATAAGCGATGTTGGAGGCAGGGCTCCTAGAAGCTCATACCCGTCGAAAGGGAAATGATCTTTAGGTAAGAAAGGCCCCTCTCTTCACTAAGCTAAGCCGGAAAGAGAGAGAGAGTGAGATCCGGGCATAGCCATAGATGTGGAACTCTTTCGAAAGAGGTAGGTCAGACTTTCTGGCTAAAGAAAGAGGACAGGTGCGTAGCGGTTCGGAATCGTAGCAAGCGACATCCTCAATCAATAAAGACCTGGCTCAAGGGCTTGAGCGTCTAAATTCTACTCTTTTGTCTCTGGGGTTCGGAAGAATCTTTTTCCCCCGAGATTGTCTTCTATTAGAGAACGGCAACCGCAGGGGATATTTTCACAAGAGCAGCTCCCATTCCAACCTTTGCTACTGCTACTGGGTATGCACTTCTAAATTAAGCAGTTGATGCCCTGATCCCGGGAATAAGAGAACTTTCTCTTACAGGTATTCACTCATCCCCTCTCAGTGGCAAGAGTGAGTAGATAGCAGAAGTTCTATCATTCCTCATTCCTGGGATATTAGTGAAGCTTGCCCATTAGGGCTGTTCTCACCTGTGCTATCAATAAGAAGGAGCCCTATCAGTCCCCTGGTAGGCTAAGCCAGAAAGAGAGAAAGAGAATATTAAAAGGCTACGCACCTTGGTCCAGAGCGAGGATTGGGATAAGTTGAACCCGTTCTCTTTAGTTCTATTTGAACTAAGCCGAATCGCTATCTCTGAAACGTCGTACTCTCTTTATCTGAGGATTCTGTATGCAGCATCTAGATGTATCGTTCTTGGCTTCTGCATGAATTGACTCACGACTCCAACAACATAGGCAATGTCGGCTCGATCATGTTTATATTGGCAGGAGGAGGTACAGCATGAGTGGGTAGGGGATTGGTAGTGGTGTGATTGTAGCCATGTGGACGATTCCTTTGAGGTTGAGGCTCTCTGAAAGCCCAACTCTTATATACGTTATTACCGTTAGTCCCTCATTTTGTATCTCTATCTATTTAGTCAACAAGTACCATTTTTTTTCTATTTAGTCAAGTATCAGCCTCTGAACATTGAATGACCTTTCTGACGCTCTTTCCCATTTCTAGCAAGTAACGTACCCCCCTCCTTCTTTTTGAAGAACCCACCTGGGCCTACAACAGCCATAGCAATTCTCTAATGGGGGCTGGATCGTAGCCTTCACGCCAAGCCTGTCTTGGGATCCTTTCCCCTATCTTCTTCAACATCATCCTCGCCTTCTTTGCCAGTGCGATTGGAGAAGAAGGAAGTAGCCTTAAATGCCTTCCATATGATCAGCTTCAGATGAGAACTCGAAGTCAACTTCAACTACTGGCTTTCCTCGTTCGATCTCAGTAATCGTAAAATGAAGAAGTGGAAGCGGCCTCCGAGCAGCTCTCATTTATTTATTATATTCTCCGGCTAGGTTCCTTTAACAACATCCTTCGTTTCCCACCTCTTCCACTATTCCAATCCTACTGAAATGAATAGTAAATTCTGGAAAGGACGGCGGTAAATACCTTCCTACGCACCTTTCGAACCAATCAAGGTCACGATTGGCCCAGAAAGTCTTAATAGGATCATAGGCGTATCCCAAAGCATGCCTGCTTTCAGACGCTTCTTTCGAGGAATTGACTCCACTTAAAGTAAAGGTACTTTTAATCAAACTGAAAGGAAATAGCTCCCAAAGCCAAAACGATTATGCAACTTGGTCCCTTCAACTTAATTAGCGTATGTAACCATAGAACGAGTACGGCAAAGAGGGAAATAGAGGGGCTCTTCCCGTATTGCAAGCAACCTTAAGAAAGCGTTCAGTCCCCTTTACATCTAGGGCTCACTCACGTGAAGAGAGAAAGTTGGGTAGGTAGCTCTGAAGGTAGGATAACAAGAGAAGAGGCGACTTATGGATTTGATTCACGGGACCCTAGCGAGTGAAGCGCGTAAGCCCTCGTGTAAGGGCGAGCACTAAATTCAAAAGGCGAATGAGCAGAGTGTGGAGCCTCTGTCTGTTCCAGTCCCGCCAGACAAGTGAGTGGTCAGATTAGAGCAAGGCGACCAGAGGCGATCGGCTGTGAGCTCGAGAATGCTACTGCATATTGGGTTGGGCGGTACCAAAGCAAGGAGGGATCAGTTCCAGTCCCATTACCAGTCAGAAAGGTATTGATGCATTTCCTATCTCTAGTCTTTCAGTGGTAATGGGTAGACTCTTTAAGCCAGTCCCTTAAGACTAGTGTTGAGGTGATCGTAGGACTGTGTCAACCAAGGTTGCTTGCTAAAGTCAAATGACTATGATTTAAGAGTAGGAGTCAGACCTAACTTGCTCTCGCTTTCTACGGCAATCAAGCAATGAGTAAGGAAGTATAGTCAAGGGGAACAAAAAAGAGAGAGATCCGCATTCTTTTTTTAGTTCTTCCCTCCGAAGAAGAATTGGATAGAGCCTTGATACAGATCAGAAGAGCTGATACGGGAAATGCTACCAGACCGATTGAATTGAGGACACTCGACCGAAACGACCCTTTGGACGATCGATGGCAGGAGAGAAGGATTCGACAGATTGAGATCTCCCTTCCCCTCTTTCAAGATCAGATCGAGAGTTCCAACAGAACGAGCATTCGCTCTACTTCTTCTTCCCTCTTCAAGCTGTCGAATATAGATAGGAGATCCACTTCAAGGCAGGCAGGTAGTAAAGGCAAGCGCATAGGCAGGGGATAGGCATTCAAATCACTATCTTCAAATAGCGTATATAAGAGAAAGAGGGATGCATACGTGGTTTCTAACTCAGATGAAGCAGTTCCCAGGCGTTTGTGGGTCAACCTTAAAAGGAAATCGGGCGCTTACAAGCGACCTGGAGGGGCTATTGACAGATAAGAGTGTTCCAGTGGAAAAGGAACGATGCCCAGGTACGAGGGAGGAGCCAGTTTTAGCTAATGGAGCAGTTTGAGTATCACCAGACCGCAGGCCTCGGCCTAAGAACGAAAGCGTATTACGTTCACTACAAAATAGGACTTCCCCTATCTTTGCTGAATAAACGTCAGTCTCACCGCTTGAATGCAAATTGGCTGAACTGCACGCTGGAGTTCTCTCGAAGAAAGACCTATCTCCTGGGCGAGCGTTGGAAGAAAGACCTTCTTATTTGTTTGTTTACCAGGCGTCACTCTAAAACATTGCTTTCTAGCGGGTCTCACTCTTTCTATTGATCATATTTTCCTCTTATGGGAAGCATGCTTCAACCATATCCTTTTACCTTTACTCATCCAGTCAAGTAGAAAGATGGTCGACTCTTATAGATGTAGCAGTCGTTCTTTTGTCTTACAGTCCAAATAGCTTATTTAGAAAGCCCGGGCTAGCAAGTAGGAGTCCCAATGCTTTCTTTCGTCTCAGGCTAGAAGAAGGGGAGAGGCATAGGCTAGAAAGATAGGATTCGAAAAGATTGCTTACTCTGATATAGAGTTAAAGGGGGAGCAGTGGTCCGCACGCACCGTCGGATCATTACATTAAGGTTAAGCCTTCTTCACCCTCTACGGGGAAATTTAATGCTCAAGTTGTTATACCAGTCAAGTTTCAATATCTAGTAAGTTTTAAGTTTGGAATTAAGCAGTCTACTTTGACTTTGACCAAGCTGTTTCATTTCAGTAGTGAAAGTCGTTCCAACAGACAAAGACTAGAAGAGAAGCTCTGCTAAAGAAGGGACTTCTACTAACCAAAGGAGAAGCTAGAAGGAAGACAGGAGAGATCTTCTGCAGAAGTCATACTAACCTAACAATATTCTCTTTCTTTTCTATCAAGCAGAAGGCGGGCCTCTCACCATGAAGTAAGGATAAGATCTCTCTCAAGGCCCTATTGAATTAAGCAAGAGAGTGTTCCATTTTGGAAGGTAAGGGGCTCAAATTCTCTCTTCTACGCGAATTAATAGGCGAAGAAGACTAATCTCTTTAGTACAAGTAAATAGGTGAGATATTTGATGTGACAACTCAATCGGTTCACTTTCTCAAGGTCTGGTACTAAAGATCCAATCCATGTGAAAACGAAGTCTCATAGTCAAAAGGAGAGTGTGCTCCTTAATGCGGACCCACGGACCACCTTGACTTATGATTCAGTGTCCCTAAGAAGAATTTCCATTCCCTTCCTGTGTAGGTCGACTCCAAATGTTACGGAATCGAACCTCGAACTCAATGTCTAACCGAGAATAAATAGAATGAAACCTGTGAACAATAAGGTTTAGTGATTCCCCTAACCCTCCAGTCATAGCTTCTCGGTCCTGTAATCGAGATCTTTCGTTGTTGCAGGAGCTGTGGTCATTAGTTTATTAGTCACATGCGAAAGCTTGTAGTAATCTCGTCGTCTTTCCCCCCAATAAGAAGTTTCAGCAAAGCGGGTTCAAGCAGACGAAGAAAGCTCTGTAGATAGATCTTTTTTGTCTAAGGGAAGGATTCAATCGTCCAGTCCGTAATGAGAGATTCAGGTGGTTTGAGTATCTACATCTACGCCTGATGTGAACCCCAAGTATGAGCAGTCAAGATAGAATTCTCGAAATGAGGAGGATGGGGCCCTTTTGCCCAACTCACGGGAATATTAAGCACACCTATACCGTCAATCCAGGCTGAATGAAGCCCTACTCTCCTATTCATCACTAAGGTTCCGCCACCTTTTGAAAGCACTTATCAAACTAGAACTGCATTAAGGAAAGGCCGTCCCTTGGGTTCAGTACGTTTCATCCCTCGCTCCTACCTTACCTCGGGTGGCTTCGGCTTAATAAGGGTGTTTGCATCTTTCTTCTGCGCTTTAAAGTGAGGCAAGCGAGGGTAGGTTCTCTGCTTCGGGCCTTGAGATGAGTGGGCGGGAATGGTTCATATCTTTCTTTCGATCCGCTTTCAATCAATTGGAGGCTTTCGATCTGACGAGGTATATTCACTTTTGAGGGGTTGGCCAATAAGATAAGTGGGAATGAGCGAGATTGGCTTTTTCGCTTCTATGTTTAAGGTTCATTGCCTTCCAGAGAGAATGTTCTTGACGATGACCTAGATCGACCTTAAATCAACATTTGAAGAGGCCATCTAAGTGTCAAACAAATGTCATTTAAGCCAATCATACGAGGGGATGATCCGGAGTAAAGAACTCAATCTCTCTTTCAGATCCTTCCTTTTTCTTTTTTATCATGTAGTTCCCTTAGGCTTCCGAAATCTCCTTTATCAAAGCAATCCTATGAAATCTCAGAGAAGACCGTTAGCATGATTTGAAGACATTGGAATCATCATCAAATAAATGAAAGGGGGTCGAGCGGGTTGGTTTGGCCTCTATGAGTGGGTAAAAAGGAGACCTAGGCCCTAGTTTGCTCCTTAGCTCGGATTGAGGAAACGGCCTTCTTATACTGAAAGTCGAAGTGCGAATCCAGTGATCCTAGATCTCACTTTCCATAGGGCGGAGCAGCATTGAACTCTAATTTCTTACTATAATACGGAATTACGGAAGAAAAGGGTCAACCATAAGCACTGGCATGACGCATGACTTCTGGTCCCCTGAGCTCTCCTGGTTCTGCTAGCCGATCTATGGATATATAGTCAAGCCTGCAAAGCCATTCCTAGCAATAGTGGTCTAAGCCATCTCTTTTGCTTTTTCAGTCCCAGGCAAATAAGGTACGAAGCAGCATCTGAACCTCCCCTTCCCGTGATGCTCCGATCACTAGCTCTCTATATGCCCCATGGAAGCATCCGATCTATAGCCAGCCTCACAGCAAGATCTTTCTCCTCCAGATTTCTCCCTTGCAATTCGATTCCCACATACAGGTTGACTGGTGCTGCTTAGCAGCCCTCTTTCTTGTTTGATACTAGGTTCTTAGCTACCGGTGACCACTTAAAGTAGTGTACTACTTTCTCAGTTGAAATTCCTATTCTACTATTTCATAGTGTCGTTAATCTTAATAGAGTGCGTTACTCATATCACGATTTATCCCCTACCGGGAAATACTCCCTTGCGAAATAATTCCTCCGTACCATTTTGTTACCCGCAGCATTTGACACTAAGCGGGTTGACACTAACAGGGATGTTCCTCCCTACCACACTAAGCCTAAGCGAAGCGGGTGCTGCTGCCTTCGATCCATAGTTCATAACGGTTCTTAGCCACCGGTTGTTACCCCTTCAAACAGATGTTCATCTAAATATGCACTAGACGGAATGAATGAAGCTACTCGCGAGAGATTACACCGATTAGCCTTAACCGATGCATCCATGTACACTGAAGACCAAGCCTTAATGGCTAGATTCAACTAGCGCACTACGGCCTTATTCTCGTATTGCTTGTCGTAGTACTGTTCCAACTCGCCGCTTCTCGGAGTAAGCGAATCCCGAACTGTAGTTTCATGTAGTGGAGTCACTTGACTAAGCCCCGTTTGCGTAGTAGTTGCTTGTAGTAATCTTTCTTTCTTTAATCTAGATTGGCTTGGTGCGCAGTAAGGGAAGGAAAGGATGACTTCTATTCTTAACCGAAAGATAGGATGGTAACCAACCACGCCCTACCGACCTAAGCCTCGTTTCCTTGCTCGGTATTGACTGATTTTTCACCATTTCTAGCAAGTAACGTACCCCCCTCTGACTCTTTGAGGAAGATGCCGTCAAACTTCTTTTAGGGTCAAGCCGGACAGCCCATAAAGTGGCAGCAGGGAGAAAAACCTGGGTGTGCTTCTTTATTAGGAAGGAAGCCAAGTGGGAAAAGACAAAGACATTGGAACCCGCTTCTGTCTTCATTCCTCCGCCTTCTCACCCTAAATGGTCAGTTAGGAGGGATGACAACCATAGGAATCATATGAAAGGATATCCTGTACGCGCGTGACACACCACAAAGACTTTTCTTCGCAAGCTTGCTTTTGAAGCTGAAGTTGAGGATGAGGCTGAAGCGGCTGAACGAGACTCTCCCCTTTCTTGGGGCAAGTCACTATCCTTATTACACTTTTTTTTGAGAAAGAAGAAAGCGAACTCGATCAATGAAGAAATTCCACGTTGAAGCTGATGACCCCGAATCAGATCTTAAAGAATGCTTTTTGCTCCCACCTTCTGCCAGCCCTCACCTAGATTGGTGCTAGCTCTTCCCCAGTGATGGGGGCAATTCACTCTTTATTCCTATTCTTTCTCCCACTCATTGGCAAGTTCGGATGGCTGACAACCAAACCGGAGGACTCAGATGAAAGGAGCTCTCTCACACGCGCGACAAACCGACATTTTCTTTCTTGCTGCAGCTGTCTTTTAAATAAAGCAGCTTTCCGTTTTCTATTTTCATTATGTTACTCCTCAGCACAAGCGCTAAGCGATAATAATTCCTCTTGTGGATCTAAAACTCGTAAGTAAGGTTACGGTTCTTTCTCTTTCTCCATCTATCTGAGTTGAGCTAGAAGCAGTTAACAAGATTAGAATGACTTCTTTGTTTACTTCTTATAGAAAGACTTGAATGAGACGGAAAGGTTGCTGAAAGTCTATCTCAGATGTAGGACGACTGGAAGGTAACAGTGGAAAGCAAGTTCCTGTTTTGAATTCACTCCAGATCAAGAGTTAAATGATTACCTTAACTTGGGTACGCTCACAGAGAAGAGGTTCACATCCAATCATTGGTCAGATTTCTCCTGGGCTTCACCTTAACTTCAACAAGGTTCCAGGTTCACATACAATCAGAACTCATAGGGCACAGGGAGCTTACAGGTCACGGCTACTATTATACATCTTTATATAGCAAGAACGTGTGAATGAACTGACAAAGCTTCTGCTCACGGAGGTTGTTCTCTTTTTCGTAGTTGAGAAGGGGGAAGGAGTCTAAATCAATGAACATTAATGAACCATCATTGATGGACGTTGCACATGACGCGATCAATTCGACTCAAGGTCCGGCGCTAATAGAAGTGGCTTACTTTCCTAGTAGCGAAGGAAAAGGGCAGGGCCTTTTTCGTAGTAATAGTGGGCCGGTCTCATGAGATCTATGCCGGCCGTCGGAATCAAACGAAGGTCGAAGGACCATTCAATTCATGTTGGGGCATAGCGGCGACCTCGCCTGGCGCCATTCCCGGACCTAGCAGCAGACGGGCGGGCCGTGCCTGAATTCAGACCGGACCAGACTCTTCTTTGTTTGAGCTGCTCCCACGCACGCAGACCGGAAGATCTCTCACTTGTCCTGGACTGGAACAAGTACGTAGAGATCTTCGTGGGACCGTGGAGGGAGTCGCAATCGGTCTTTTCTAGGATTCCTTATCACGCCACACATGGAGATTTTTCCATTGATAGATAAGACCTTGAACAAATTCTTAAAGGTTAGGTTACTACCTGCTTCTACGGAAGAGGTTGACTGTACCACCCGGAGGTCATATAGATCGGAATCCGGAGCGATAAGAACGAAAGCCCTACCCACAGTTACAACTACTAGCGCTTCAAAAGGCTTAGATTCGTTGGGCGCTACTGAAAGCCCTTTTTTAGGTCGTCTAATAAGGTAGGTGTAAGCCCCGAAAGCCTTTGGTACTTCGGTAGGGCGAGCAGCCCTTAAACCAAAAAAAAGTGAAACCCTTCCCCTATTTATTTTATGCATTTCATTCTCTATTTGGCCCACTCCACCCAAGAGCGCTTATGTTATAGGGGAACTCATGGCTGGAAACAACCCTTATGGTTTTGATATCCGGCAGGAATAATAATCATCAAAGTCCAGGTTGGTTGGTGAGCCTAGTGATAGGAGACTATCTAGCTTGGTTCGGAGAGCACTTGTTGGTTAAAGATTTTTTTGTTGCTAAATGTTACGGCCTAAATGCTGAACTATTGACCCTACTTGTTTGGATGGGTGTTCACCCCAAAGTGTTCCCGGACTGCATGCATACATCCGTAAGTAACTTAGTGCAACATGGCAAATTTCATTGAGAGGAATCAGCAAAGAAAAGAAAAAGAGGTCAACAACATCTTAATGTATTTTGAGAGATTGTCCTGGGGCTGAGGAGTGTGAATCTTTTTTAGCCAAGAGCTTGACCGGGTGAACCAGCATATAGTGCAAAGCGCCTTTTCGGAAAAGTCCAGTTCAACAATTCTGAAACGGGCCCCTGAATTGGGAGATCGTGGTAAGGGTAAGTAAGCGAGAATTTACTGAGTGAGTAGCTGGGATTTGGATCTGATATGCCTTCCCCTGCTATCGTACCGACAACCTGCTGCTTCTTGGCCATGTATTCCTCTCGGCTGTGCAGCCATTCCTTCAGTCTGGTGGGTAAGAATGCTTTTTGTCCAACTCCTTTCCTGTTTGGGTAATACATCTCATTGGGGTCAACGGGGGCAGGACATATGCTTGGGGCAAGCCATACTGAGGCTGGTGCGATGCGTGCCTGGCTTAAGTATTTGGCCTGGTACGCAGTCCAGTCCTCTTCTCCGGATACCTCCATTGAATCATGGTTTGAAGGCCAAATTGTCCTAACATCTTGGAAAGCAAAGGATGAAAATCCAGAGCTGATAAGGTTTGGGATATTGTGGCCTTTGTTTGATCTCAATATGAAGTATCATAAAGGTGAGATCAAACCACCAAAAGCTCTGACTTCAAGTTTGAGTTTAGGTGGGACCTGGGTCTCTGGAGGCTTTACTGGTCAAGACTTCTTGGTCTTTGCTCGTGGCCTAAACCAACCACGGGCAAGTGGTGGTACTGGGAGAAATCCTGGACACCACTCCTTCCAACGCCATCTATCAAAGTGAATAGAAGTCCTCAATCAACTTCCAGAGCAGAAGGATTAGATACTTACTCTTCACGAAAAAGAGCGAGGGTTACTGACAGTCGAGTTAGTTAGAGCCCTTACCTTATCCGGACGTCCATCTAGAATTCCTAAAGCTATTGCTCCTGGGCTTGATTATCCCAGTAATCCTGCACTGGAACGATCCTATGGTGTGTAAGATATAGCTTATGAATCTGAGTTATCTTTTTCCAGTCCCTTAGGGAACTTTGTTTGGCTGGTGTTAGCTTTCTCTTTATCTCTTGAGTGAAGGAAGCTTTCTTTTTCTGGTCTTTCCTTTTTGGATTGTCTTTTTTTCACAGTGCATCACGGTAGCTCGGTTATGCCTTTTCCGCATGCCCCTACTAAACTTCCCCATGCCCTTACCACCAACAGCCCGACAGTGGCAAGAGCGCATCGGAAGTGGGATAGAGCTAATTATGAGATCGAATGTCTCTCATTGTGGTATTTATTTAAAGCTAGTACAATCAATGATTATGGGTTGGTAGTCATCTTGATCTCTTCTCTGTTTATCTTAGTTGAATGAATGGATCGGGCAAAGACACATCTTTCTTAAAAGAATAAAGATTCAAGATCTCACCTCTCTCTATGAATTATCTCCTGCAGACAATGCTTCTTAGTCGTTTCCCTTAAGTCGGTAAGTGAAAGAAGAATGAAATTAGGTTTAAGTTCAATCACCATTGATTGTTATATCGGCTAAGGGTTCTAGCATGAAAAGTCTTTAAAGTGCGGTTTCATCTTTTTTATTTAAAGAGTTGACCTCTAATTCATGTTGCTTACCACCTTGGGTTAGTTCAGTTCCTCCTTAGTCATGGTGTACGAGCGATCGTCATACTCTTGCTCCTAGTCAAAGACTAAGTTCAGCTGTAATCGTATTATCTTAAGTAGGGTTCCCTATCTTTGTATCAAAACCTTTACTTCACAATACTTCAATACTAGAACTTGCCTTAGACATACGAGGGACAGTACGTACTTCTTAGTTCGGATATGCAAGGATAAGGATTCGAACTGATGTACCAAAAACCGATACCTCTTAGTTCGATACCATACATTATCGACCTTTGGTATGGACGTACGCTCCTAGTTCGGGTGCTTCCTCTTGGTTCTGAAATAGCTCTAATAAAGGATCATCTTTTCTTCCCTCTTCCGAGCCTTCTCTTCCCTAGCTAAGAAAGGATTTGGAAAAGAAGCTCTTTATTCGCCTAATACCAAGGTGTGGCGGATTAAGTCCCATGTCTCCAGGCAAGTCAAGACCAATGGTAGCAGATATCGAATTCCTTGAAGATCGGGAAGACTAAGCGGATAGGAATCCATCTGTTTCGGATAATGAACCACGGATCCCATAACCATTAACCGATGCCTTACCCCTTGCTACTCCCCATAAAGACCATGAAAGCGGGAGAAAAGGAAGTAGGCTAGGTCGGGATCAATGTCCAGGTTCTAAACGAGTAAATAAGCTAATAAAAGTGGGTCCATAATCTTCTCAGTGAGTGATATTTTAAAAGAGGGTCCTCTTTCAGGGAAGCGATCTAATCTCCTAATGTCGAAAAATGGGCAAATCCTTATTTCAAGTAGCAGGAAAGAGGCTCTTGGGCCACGGGGAATAAATCTCCGATCGGTAAATGGATCCCAACCAGGGAAGAAAAAGTAGCTAAGAGTTTGCTTCCTTAATGGCGTAATGTAAAAGATAGCAGAGAGTAGTCAGTGTCAGTAGCTCCTCTTTTCCCGAGTGCGGGAGTAAGAGCAGAGGAAAGTAAGTCAGCCGGGTACGGCTTGTATACAGGGATCTAATCGACCAAAGTGAAAGTGCACTCGCCTTGATTTGATGTCTCCGTTGGCAGAAATTCTTCATGTGGATCAACTAAAGGACCAGAATTCCCTAGTGCTAGTGGGCCATCTTTGAAAGAAAGGACTCCCTATTGATGATCGATAGAAGCCTTATTAGCTTCCCAGACTACCTTGTCCTTTAAAAGCCAGCCTTTCGATGGGATAGATTGTAAGCAGCTCTAGGTCGTAAAATCTCATCTGCATACGACCAAAGTAAGTAAGTGGATGGATCCCCAGTTCCAGAAATGAATATGGAACCGAACCCCGGCTTGCTGTCTGAACCTGGGCTTGCTTCTAGAGATTCCTACGGAATCGACTTATATAGACGCAGCAGATGGGACTAAACTTTCTTCTATTTTTATCTCCTTCCGCCTATTATACCTACACGCCCTCAGCAGAGTGGTCAGTAAACCCTTTTCCAGAGACACGGACTCTTATTCTTGGCCAGAGAGATAGGTGGACAAGAAAGACAGGTCAAAGTTGCTCAAAGATGCCAGTAGTCACAGTGAAAGAAAAAGAGGAAGACAGCCATAAAGCCATGAAAGCGTTCCACTCGTGCTTCTGTAAAGAGAAGAACCCTATCTCTTAAAGGCTTCTTTCGCGAGGAAGCACCCAAAGCATACAGCTCACTCTTTAGGGAAAGACTATTACCATTAGACCCATACTTTAGGGAAATACCTCACCCCTCCCCCTAAAGTAATGGGGTATATTGATATGGTATTTTCCTAATTGGGAAAACCGTGGAAGTTTACATCGACGACATGCTCGTCAGAAGCCTACACCGACAAGATCGCATCAAAGACCGCCTTCGATCAACTCAAAAAGTCTCGGATGAGGCTCAACCAAGCTAAATGTGCATTCGGGGTCACATCGGGAAAATTCCTGGGTTACCTGGTAACCCAGAGGCGAATCGAAGCCAACCCGGACCAGATCCGGGCCCTCACCGAGATGCCTTCACCTTGGACGAAGAAGCAAGTTCAGAAACATAATGGACGAGTCGCAGCCCTCAACAGGTTCATATCCAGGTCATCAGACAAGTGTCGACCTCTTTTTCAGCTTAAGAAGAAGAATACCACATTCGAGTGGACGTCTGACTGCGAAGAAGCCTTTCAAACCCTCAAAAAAGACCTCGGTAAGCCTCCTATCATATCCACGCCGGTCCCCCACTTTAACTTTACCCGGTTTCACTAGCAGCATTCCCAGGAGCGTACCTAGCAGCACAGCCTACAGTAACCGTTGATTCAGGCGACTTAGTTGCTTCCGAAGTAGGCTCAGTAGAGGGGAAATGCGCGGATTGCGAATATAATATACAGAATCTCTCTTGCACCTATTACCCATCCGGTTACCCACAAGCAAGGGCAGGTGCTGCATAAGTCAAGGCTACGGGATCGGTTTACCCAAAAGAGCCCCGGGAGCAAGGATGGCATAGGTAGCAAAGGCATAAGCACGGGGAGCATCATGAATAAGTAGAGGCGTAGGCAGTTTACCGAGAAGCACATAGTTACCCTAGCAGCACCTACTAAGCTATAAGCAGGAGAAGCACCCAGTCTAGCGTGTTCAGAGTTTTTGCACATTCCATCCAGGCATAGCATTCCTTTCATATCGATCTTGATACCCAGCAGCATAGGCATGAGCACAAGTAGGTTACCTGGTTCCAGTTCGTGATCCATATCCAGCCACAGTCGTTTCTGACCCAGTAGAACCGGACGCATAGCCAGATCCATGTCCAGATTCTCGTGAGCGTGATCAGGATGTAGTAGTTTATCCAGCTTATCCAGTAGTTCCAGTTGCATATCAAAATATGAGTAAGCGTATCCAGTAGCAGCAAAATTAGGTGAAGACCCAGTAGCCCTTTCTGTTGATTATTAAGCCGTTGAAGAAGCAGTCAATCCATAAGTTTCTCTAGCAGCAGCATTTGAACCAATAGCATAAGCAGAGGAAGTCGCCCCACTTGCAGCAGTTGGTTCAACGGTTGATTTAGTAGTCCTAAAGGTAGCAAAGCCCGCTCGCTAGAGATTGAGACTATCTGATACATAGATTGTGATAAGCGCATAGTCGGGTAAGAGGAGTAGGGGCCTAAACCTTTGTACGTGAGCTCTTCATCTCATTGATTTTGGGTACCTCAACTCAAGTCGGAAGGCCCTTGTTAACTTCCGTTCATTTTATCCTTCAAAATCTTCTGGTTAATGGGGCACCCGGCCCCTGCCATAGCTGATCGTGGACAGATCCAGTTCCTTTAAAGCACCTAGGGAAAGGGGTCTCTTTAGGGCCCTCCTTCTTTAAGAGAGGGGGCAGACAAACAAGGCAGCTCCCACGAGAGCGGCAACACATAAAGTCGGCCAGGGCTGCCTGTCTCCAAAAGAGGTGTCTGCCCACTGAACTCTTATCCGCGATTCGCCCTGGATATGATGAGGACCGCTCGCTACCGTGAAGATTGGAAGGATTTGCCTACGAATCGAGAAGGTCAATCAATAGAAGAGAATCTAGTTGCTTAGCACAGCTGGTCCGGAGGGTAGAGCACTTTCGGTTAGAAAACAGACAGGAGCTAACCCGGTTCCACATCTTAATTACTTTAATAAGTCATATCTTAGTCGTCTCACGAGTCAAGCTCTTTCATAAATGAAAACATTCGCATATTTTTGAGCTGTCCAAGGCCCTTACCTTTGTTTGGAGTGGCTCGGAGCTCAGCTGCTACCTCAGATGGGCGTCTGAAGAGTGTAGGTGGTACGTCTTATGGTACCCGCTCTGAATCCGGAATGGAACGTTGACTCGGGACAGACGCGGACAGCTGGACGGCTTCAGGAGGACTTCATGGCAGAGGGGGGGCTACAAAATAGAATGAGACGAATAGGAAGACAGATACGACGAATAAAAATATAGTGCAATGCAATAAGGGCTATCGCTGCTTTCACTTTCCGACCTGGAAAGCTCTCATCTATCGTCATCTTACCTAGGACAGCTCTTGTAGCTAGCAACTGGCTACTACTTTCTAACTTTTTAAGGCCCAGTTGAAGGGTACTCTATCTTTTTAGGTTTCTACGTGGCAAAAGAGGATCTATTTTAGACGGCCCAACGTTAGAGAGCAAGTTGAGGTCCTCTCCCTGAAATATATTAATGTATATAATTGCCATAATTGTTCTCAATCTCGAAGGCGTTAGTGACATGATGCCTCGCCAATGAAGTGGACCACACTGAGACTTATAGAAAGACTTAAAAGAAGATATAAGTAGGCGTACCATCAAATGCTGCTGAGCTTTCTGAGTAAAGGTGGGACTCCTCACACGTGGTTAAGTGGCATCACTTCGGGCCCCTTACAACCACTTGATCCTGATCTACAACCGAAGCTTGCTCTGCAGAAGAAGGCGGTGAGGACGAAGGGGCGGTGAGGGCTGGTCGTTGCGGTGAACTTGTGGATTGGTGGATCCGGGGTTGCAAAGGATAAAGACAAGTCCACTCCTATCCCGGAGGAGGTGGTTCCCTCCGGTATTACCACCAATGTGAGAGATATCCCATATCGATTGAATACCAGATGAGGCCAAAAGAACATGAATAACTTCACCGGCAAGTTACCGAATTCTTAAAGAAAGGTCTAATTCGAGAAAGTATGAGCCCTTGCGCGGTTCGATGAAAGACTATCTTCCCAACGGTGTGTGAATAATCTCCCGGGCTTGTTGAGGATTGGTTTCCCCTCTAAGGGACGTCCCACTTCATCCATGTAGCTCAACTACTAGTAGGTGGGCCAAGCCCAGCCAAAGGGATGATGACCTACTTACCGACTTACCAAAAGGGGAAGGAGGGAGTGTATTTCTTTATGTCAGAGGTTGCTGCAGCTCTCGAAAAGAGGTATGGCTTAGCTTCTTATGAATAATCCGCTTATCTATGAGACACCTAAATCTAAATAGAAAGAGAATATTAAGGCAAGCAATGGCACGAGCAGAGGGGCGTTAGCCACAGCTTGACCATATCTTACCTGGCTCCCAAAGCGTATGAAATACTTGACTTGTCTCGCCTCATTCTGCGAAACAAAAGTAGGGAACTACTACTTGCTTGCGTAAGAAGAACATAAAGTGGAGTTACCACTTTCACAATCTGATAGGAAAAATTCCTTGACTTTTGACTTAGGGAATCAGGCCTTCCACCGGATGATGAAGGCGCAGAAGCCAAAGTTGAAGACGTTGAGGTCGAGGCCAGTGCCAAAGTTGATGTTAGAGCCTGGGGCTGGTGTCTAGCTTGACGTGAGGTAGGCCAGATAGAGAAAGAACTATAGAGAAAGAGGACTTGGTATCTTCATTACGACCTTCATTATGGAATGCAGGACGAATAAGGCAAAGGAAGTTTTCTGACAAAGATAGAGTCACTGTCCCTCCCATGAACGGAATATGGCTATCTTAAAGATTATTAAGGAAAGCGCTCTTTCACTTATTCTCCCCGGCCCTTGTACTGTGAGACAGCCTCTCTCTTCTCTTGAAGTCAATATTTGAATTTCCATTTCAGAATCGGAATGACAAGCAACGGCACTAGCATCGGCATTGACCTTGTCCCCCGCTCCCGACCTTGACGCTTTCTTTTCTTTCCGATCTCTTCTCCTTCGGACCCTTGTCCTTCGTTCGCTCTGTTCAATATAAGGAGTTGGAAGAGTGGGCCATCGGGAAGAACTGGAGCTCCTTTCTCTTTCAAGACTTTGAGTTCTGAGTGAGCTACCTGAGCGAGGAGGCTGGGGCGAGGTTAATCAGCCAAACTCCTCAAGTCTATTGATAGGGCTAAGCCAATTAAAATGGAACCATTTAAGGCACTAAGTGGCCCATCATAGGTGAGGGGGCCTCTCCGGATAGAGAAACTCATCTTTCTCCTAATTAGAAATTTGATATGCAGGTATCATTCCGGTTCTCCGCTGACCGAGTAGGGGTGGCCTTGTATACGCAAGTAGGAGAGGTAGGGCCAAGGAGCTAGACAGGTAGAATAGCCTTACAATACCTTTATTTAACATTCTATGTTCTTAAAAAGTAGACTCTCATTCAACTCGAACGAAGTGTGAGACCATTATTTAAGCGATTACGTCTATCTGGTTGGGCCAGCTTAGTGATCCCTGGAGTCTGCCTATCTCTCCGGCTTTACACTACTAAATGATATGAGCAGGTTGGGGTACTAAGAATTCCTAATACCCAGTCTGTAATCCTTTGATCTGTCTAGTACTCTTCTCAGAGCCGCTCTTCACCGGATCACCTTGACCTGACCTCTCAGCTCCCAGAAACTTCTCTTCTCCCGCCTCGGGTCAAGACAAGATCTTTCTCCAAGCCAGACTAATCGGATAGCTATAGCGCCATCCGTTGTCTACCTTCTTTAGTCTTTCTTTAGATCCGTGGTAGCAACATCGGATTCAAAGCATGATGCTTATTCTTCCGAGGACGCAGGAGCCTTCCCATCGAACAAGTCTGACCTCCTTTATTCTTTCTACGTCTAGCATCCTCTCTTATTCAGAGTCTTAAGCTAAGCAGTAGTCGTCCTCCGCTAGTGTAGATCGCATTCCAGAAAAAGGGTTCCATGGGATGACGTATGATTTGTAGAAGCTGACAAAAGGGACGAAGTAACCGCATATGGGGATGTTCTAAGATAGGTATAGTTTTCTTTCTATGTGGATGGGTGCAGTGATCCCTCCCCTACTTGAATGGGGCCTGCGTACGATATATGAGCTTAAAAGCGAGTACCCCTTGTTGGTATACGCTCGATTCCGAATAGATATAGTAGTTGGCTCAGAGGATTCGGGTACTACACAGTATTGAGGTTCCGGCTGAGTTCTGATTTAATACGAACACAGGACGCCCCAATCAAAAATCTTACAAGGCCTAGTGTTGCTAGAGTATGCGTATTGGTTGATCTCTTGAAGGATATGCCCAATCTTGGCTGGGGATGGGAAAGTTTGGGCGCTGGCAACGAATCATTTACGAGAATCCCCCGAAGTCTTGCTCCTTCTGTCGTATGAGAGGCCACAGCCTAGATGAATGCAAGGCCAGACCTGTTCTAAATAAAGGCAAAGAACCTTTGCAGGATGATACTACGAACCCTAATGGAGCCAAGGAGAAAGCAGTTGCAGGCCAGGGTGAGACTTCGAAAGCTGCTGAGAGTGTAAAACCAGTCACACAAACAGATCAAAACAAAAAATCAAGAACAGCGTGTGATTGGGGGGTTTTCGGTTGCGCCTAGTCTGGATGACCATGAAGTGCAACGAGTTAATGCTGCTATAAATGAGGAAGAAGCCAATGTTCTTGATAATAATAATCAGAAAGGCGAGATGGCTGGTGGTGTTGAATATCCGGATCTGGGATCACGTACTTCATAGATTCCTTTGTTGGCTGGTCCGGCATAGGAACAAGAAAGAGATCTCTTGTTGGTGTCCCTCCTTCCTTTGTAACCGATGGTATAGCTTCCCGCTTCTAATGGGTCAATGTGATTATATAAAGATTCACTCCCTAGCCGGGTAAACTTGAGTAGGTTTCCTTATTGGTTATCTCTGACTGTTGTATTTCGCTTCTCCGACATCTTACTTACTTTCCCCCTCATCTTTTTGCAAAAAGCCGCTCCACGGTGGTAAAGTCTCATCTTGTGTGTTGGCCGAAGGTTTATAGAGAGAGTGTGTTTTTCCTTTATCACTTTGATCAAGTCGTTCCGTAAGGCTGCTATCGCGCCCCTTATCAATCAAGCTTTTCTTCTTCTTCATCTGTCACACGGGTCACATCAGTTTTCTCTTCTGACTCTAAGCTCAATGCTCGTCGCTCTGCTTCTATTTGTCTAGATATGATCCAAGTGGGTTCAAGTGCCTGAAGAGCATATCTACCGAAACAAAGAATCTTAGCTCGAGAAGATATTCCCTCCATTCTTCCTCTATGTTGTTTACGGAATCTGGTTCTTTTGGGGTTATAGTTGATGGTTGTTTCTCAATTCCATCTCTACTACAGAACCGGACATGAGAGTTTCTTCTCATCCAGCTCCTCGCGAATGAAAGGATTCACAAATCTTTCATTAAGATATACATGTATTTAATGAATAATACACTGAATCATGGGATTCTTTGAGATTTCATCTAATCTATTAGGAATTTTGATATCTTGTTTGGATATATAACTAAACATATCTTTCTATTTATAGAAAATCTTTATAGAGAATTTCGCGTTATAACGAATCTTTATTTTGTTTTGTCTTTTATCGTAAAGGATCGCCCCCAATTTAGCAATCAAATAAAATCAAGCTTTCGCGGGCGAATATTGACTCTTTCAATATCTATTTCAGTTGTAGGGTTAGCCCATGACCTATCAGAATAAATGAATTGGTCCCTGATTCGTTCCGCCATCCCACCCAATGAATCATTAGGATTCGTTTTCAATAGAAGATTCTGCATTCACAGGTTCCGTCGTTCCCATCGCTTCTCGATTAATGGTTAGGTCTGAATTCTACAATGGAGCTCCTAATGAAATTTGTTCTTGAGTCAATCTCCTCAGTCTTTATTGGCTCGAGGCTCTTTATTTTGGAGGAAGACCTAAAGGAAAGGGATCACCTGGCACTGCTGTCAGCTTAGTCCTCTCTGTCATTGGTTTTCTAATTCAGCTTGGAGCATTGAACAAGAGAAGATGGCACAAGCTCGTTGCTAGGATGAACTCCGCACCTAGACGGGGAGGACTTATGAAGCTACCAGTGCAGGTAAGGAAATGAAGCTACATCCTAAGAGCAGGAAATATATTATTGTACTATCTACCAGCAGCCAGATCCTATTGGTTAGAATATCCCCTAGCTTCCTCTAAACCTATAGACAGGAAGGCGGTCGTAGATCAGAGCACTCACCTTATGCCACTACCAGCACATTAAGGGAGAAAGTCTTCTTCCTAGAGGTCAAACTCTCATCACCTAGCAAGAGGAAAAACAAGAAATGAGGGATATAATACCATTCTTACCTGTCCTTCCTTCCCAAACCAGCTAGCTACTAAAGCATCTAGCTACTAGGTAGGACCAACAAAAGCTGCAACCTATTCCTTCTCCGATGCGCTTATCCCATCTTGTTCATGTCCTTCCTTGATAGGGGATAGGTAGGGAAAAAAAAACCTTGTATTCGTCCTTCCTGAAAGCATCATTTGCTCGGGCAGAGAATGGCCATAGAAATTTCGGTTGATCATGTGGACCTATTTTCTCTTATCAGAGGCACTGGTGTCAGTCTATTACTTACTTGAGCTATCCTACATTCCCACTAGCTACCAAGACCTAAGAGCTGCAGCGGATAAGCTGCAATGCATAATAGGTTGACACTGCTGATCTATCCTAGGTTGAGGAATCAATCAGGGAAGAAGTCCTTCAACAACAAGCAGAGATTAGATCCAGGAGTCTAAGCCTTCTAACTCTCATTTTAAGCTTTCATTGGACTCAAGGACTTATCAAAGAGGAGCTAACCCTACTCATGCTAGTTCCCTATTACAATCCCTTACTACAGGAGGTTTTAAGACTTCAATTGGATAGCCTATAATATAAAGGCAAGTTCGCCAACTGAAAACAAGAAGCTGGGAGGCCTTATCCCACTAACAGAAGAGTAAGGAAACTTTAGCTACTATAAAGCCAGGAAAGAGAGAACTACAGGAAACGACCTTAGGCTCCTCCCTCTAGCTAGGAGGGTGGTCTACGATCAGAGCTGCACTCTCCTTCAGGTATTCTTCTTTTAGAGTTAGTTAATAACGTCTATAGGTTTCAGAATTCCTTAAAGCGGGAGATTCGCTCCGCTCTTACATCCCCCTAGCTACAGTAATAAAAACCTCAGGTAAACCATTCAAGAACCTAGCCTTCACACATACAACTGCACTAAACAAGAGGTTTAAACACTACAGGAAAGAGAAAGCTAATTCGCTCCGCTCCTACGCTCTTGGCCTAGCAGCAGCCCATCTAATACATTCTAACCTGTCCTAGCTGGGTATTTCCTTCAAGCAAGAAGGAAGATAGAATCCATTCTTACCTGTCTTCTCGTGTTATAACCTTTAGCAACTAGCGCAGAAAAGAAGATTAGAAGGGACTTAAGAACAGCACTTAGTTCACTAGCAGGGAAAGAGCTACCTTCCCGCTCCACAACTGGGAAGCGCTCACTACGTTCCGTAGCCTTATTTAGTAATAGCGCAGGGTAACTAATCTCATGTCCTTGCTCCACTCCGCTCTTCGTCTAACAGCAAGATCCACTACCAAAGGAAAGAAGAGAGCTACAACCTAACACCGGAGAAAAGAGCGGATAAGTGCAGCTGATGATATCGGTTGCATTAAGACAGCCATCCAAGAAGAGAGCTACTAGCTACTGGGAACTACCTAGCTACTAGGAACAGCCTAGCTAGTCAGATACGAAGGAAAGAGCGGATGATAGATGATATCGGTTGCGCTTGACGCTCTATCTATTTTCTGTCTTTAATAGACTACTAGCTTCCTACTAGTCGGATAGGAAGCTACCTAAGAACCTAGCTACCTAGCTACAAGAAGAGAGCTACGAGCTAATAGCTAATAGGATAGGAAGCTACCTAAGAACCGAGCTACTAGGAAAGAAGAGAGCAAGGACAGAACAGAACTAATTAGATCTAGCCATGGTAGCTAGTCGAATGTAGGAGATAATATAACTGCTTCCCTTTAGGACTCGGCATTCACTTCCTGACTCTATCTATTCTAGTTGAGTAAGGGAGGCCTCTTGTGACAGACAGCTTTAGCAGCTCTTTCCTTCTGATCTAGGCCCAGCCTTGTGTATTCTTCTACCTAGGAGAGATCAACAGCAGCAACCTATCTTCATCAACCTTTTCCTTCTCTTTGATAGTTCCTGAAGGGCTCTCTTACGCATTTAAACTAGACTTTAGATACCCATATCAGACAGCTGCCTTAGAGAAAGAAAACAAATATCAACAGCATCCATCATAGGGTTGTGGACGGGAGCTTACTAGAAGGTTGGGGTTTCTTTCTCAATTCTCATTGATAAGGCCCACACTTCCCGTATGGGGTTTGTTTCATTGAGAAATCCATTCAAGGGCATTTCCCACTCAGCATGGAGGAGATGACCTCTTGCGAGAATAGAGATGTTTCAATTCCCTACTCCATCAGTATTCACTGGAATGCGGCTATGACAAGAAAGAGTGTGACCTGACGGGCGAACATGATCTTTACATAACCAAGAGTTAGGTCGGTTCTCCGATCCACCTTGAAGTAAGACCTCCAGAGAACCAGGCTGTTTATCTCTATGCCTTGGAAGAGTTAGTAACACCGGATCTTGTGTCGGTACTCCCGAGTGTTCGCACTGTGAACGCGATTGTGGAGATGGGTCAAGCGTGGGGGGATCCGCCCCTGTTCGAAGTCTCCCTGAGGAGGGACGTTCTGGAACGATTTGCTCAACTGGGCCTCGATCGAGAGCAGAGGCCACTCCCACCCTCTCCTAGTTCTTCCATGAATCTTCTTTCTTGGAACAGTAGAGGTGCGGGTAGCCGCACGTTCCTGCGTAACATTCGCGATTTGATCAGAGTATATGCTCCAGAGGTGATTTTTGTTCTTGAAACCAGAATCTCTGGCACAGTTGCGGCTGAAGCCATTGCCCCTATTGGTTATGGTGAGAAAGTTGTGGTTGACTCAGTGGGGCGTTCGGGTGGCATGTGGATGTTATGGAATCCCGGGGTTGTCAATGTGAGAGTGCTTTCGCAAACCACTCAGAAGATTGATGCTATTATTTCTTTCTGAGATTTCGACTGGCTTTGCACAGCGGTTTATGCCAGCCCCAATCCCAGAAAGAAAGCCCCTTCTACTAGAAAGCTATGGGATTCCCTTCAGAAGGAAGCTGCTGAGCACTCTCTCCCCTGGCTCGTGACTGGGGATTTCAATGAGGTCGGATCTCAGTCTGAGAAGTATGGTGGTCCTGTTAATCATCTGAGATGCTATAAGTTTAATAGTGTTTTAAATGCCTGCAATCTTATTGATCTTGGCTTCAAAGGGCCTCGCTATACCTGGACTAATTGTCGCCATGGCCCCAACCTTATCAAAGAAAGATTGGATAGAACTCTTGCTAATACCCTATGGAAATCCCTATTCCCTGAGGCAGTGGTTTCCCATCTCCCCAGAACCCACTCTGACCACTGCCCTATGCTCATCGAGCTTGAAGGTCTCCCCTCCCCCCTTCCTTCACTTAAGCCTTTTAGATTTGAAGCTGCTTGGATGGTCCACCCAACATTCCCCGATCTTGCTGCTGCCTCATGGTGCTTTCCCAACCTCAACCTTCTCGAGACTCTTGATCACTTTAAATCCAGTCTGACGGAATGGAATAGAGATGTTTTTGGGAATATCTTCAGAAAGAAAAGAAGGACTCTTGCCAGAATCGAGGGAATTCAGAAGTACTTGGCCGATAGATTTTCCCCCTATCTTGCTAATCTATCTGCCACGGATTCCAAAACCTTATATTCGGGAGCTCGGCGGGACTTGGATGTCGCTGACTATGCCAATGCAAATGCTTTAGGAAAAACCTGTTAGTGTTACTGATAGTGCGACATTAAAGGTTCAACTTCAGGATCAATCCGTGTAGTAGTGTGGCTCAGAAGCAGCTCCCTCAACTGAACCAAATCAGTCCACATATATATATAGTAAGGTCGATCTCACCTCAACAGGGACAAAACCAACAAAAGGAACAGATAGAACTGGTACAGCGGATCAAACAACAATGGAACTGGGGCAGGAACTGGCACGTCAAGTCTCTATCTTTTTTCGGGGATCAGAAGTAGGTTGCGAGCACTGAGAAGATATGAAAACAAAACAAAGGTCGAATGCTCCCTCGCCCTCTCTGAAACGAGAAGCTCCGGGATCTCACTTCGATCGTCTATCCTTAACAGAACAGTCGACCTCACATCGCCTTGATTTCACTCTTCTTCCTCTGGTCTGTTTTCTTCACGTTCGGATCATAGTCGTTCTCTGGTGTGCGTGGAAGCACTGAAAGCTATTAGCATAGCACTCACTGTTCGCGATCACTGAAACGGGAGGGAATCAAAGAGCGTTAGAGCTCTTCTCACTTCAAGCTACAGCACAAATGGGAAGCAACAGCTCTCCTCACTCTGATCACCTCTGGCTTGGGGTGGGACATTCTCAATCAAGGTTGTTAAGGTACGGCCATTCCAGGGTAGGTACAGAGGAAGGACAACACTTCTTTAGACAGAGGTCCCTTTTCAAGGTCTGGTCAATAAGGGGACCAACAAGCCTGGGAAATTCTCTTTAATAACTAACTGCTTTGACATCTGAACTTATGCCCAAAGGAAGGTTGAACTCTTTTTCTTTCCCGCTATCGGATTCCCAGTGCAAAAAGACCTAACTCGAACTAGATTCCTGTCATGTAGGAGATAAGAGCAAATAGAGGACATCAAAGAAGAAGTAGAGGACATATAAGAAAGAAGAAGGAGTTCCTGCTACCCCTATAAGGAGTATCTTAATTGGGGGTACTAGAAAAGACAGCTTCTTGGGCTCATAAGGTTATTGGGACCATAAGGAAAAGAAGGAGTATCGGATCGTTACCCCCCCCCTCGGATAAACTCTTCTTGTTTCACTATGTATGTCCAAGCTTGAATTCAATCTTCTTGTGAATAAGGTCCAACCATAATCGTGCCCCAACATACGGTCTTTCGGAAAAGCTAGGAGCGAAGCGTAGAATATCTCGAGCGAGGAATGTACTCTTGGTCACTCTGGAAAGAAGGGGATTGAATACCAGGTTAGTGGGACAGACTAGACTCATACGATTCCACTTCCGGGCTTTACTCAATATCGGGACAGGACCTATGAGATGGCTTTGCTCATCCTCTTTCAAGAGAGTTTAACCCGACATTCATTAAGAAGAAAGCAAGAAACCCGAGATCATTTCTGTCAGCAAGCCGCTTTCCTCAATCACTTTCGCCTTCCTCTCCTGCTTATTGATTAGGGTGAGCGATTGCATTCCTTAGCTTTCCTTACCTTACATCTACCTAACCAACAGCGACTACCCATCATCAAAGACTAGATTCACGGAGCCAAGTCCGTCTTTATAAGCAGGCAATTCTAGATTAGGATAAGGATTCGCAGGCGAGACAGATATTGAATTAACAGAGGAAGGAAGAAGTAAGGCAAGGGAGCTGTTGAGATGGTACGAATGGTATGTCATCCGTGGATCCATATGCATAGTATAAGAAGGGACATAGAAGGAGCTGCTAGTAGTAGGATGCACAGAGGGACTTTAGTCTAATATTCATTCCCAGAGTAGGCTGCTATTGAATGTGCTCTTGTCGCAATTGAATCAGCCGTTGAGTAAATAGACGCTCTGGATCTTGCCCCTGTTAGTCTTGCCGCTGCTTAACTATAAGTACGAGTTGGAGCTCTTGGGTTCATGACTGGTGTTACTGCTATTGAATAGTGAAAGGAGCAGGATTTTCAATAACAGCTTTTGCCAGAGGCTGAGTCTTTCAAGTATCGGTAGCATTCCCTTTATCAAAGTATAGTACGCTAGGGACTCTCTTCAAGTGGAGTAAACAAAACGGGAGGCACAATTAGTTGAGTGACGCATTCCTGTGCAATTCCCTTCCTTTAATTCAATAGTTTGATTGGATTCCCGTCTGTTAATTCAATATGCTCTTCCCGCTTAGGTTAGCTGTACTCTCGTGTAGCAGTTAACGCTTGGTGGATAGGACGAATCCCTTCCTTAAATAGATCGATGCTTCTTTGCTTCCTTAATGAATGAAATTCCCTTCTCTCTATTTCCGGCCCTTGCCATTAGTTAGCCCGCGCTTCCCTTGCTTTCCCTTTGAGTTTTCAGAGTCAAGGTGCGCTTCCCTTCCAGTCTAATATATCATCTTAAAGCAAAGCCAAGAGGCGATAGTGGCATCGGTCTTCTCGTTCCATGAGGAAAAGGTCCGGAATGGCCTATTTGAATGTCTAAATCGGGAGTTTACGGGCTCTGTAGGGTCTCGGTTCACTAAACATACTCAAAAGGGCTTTCTTTGAATATAAATATGTAATCTTCCTTTAGCCATCTCTTCCTGTCTATTCAAGCCTTGAATCAGTCTGAGATCTATTAGTAATTGAGATTTAGGAAGAAGCCCCGTAAAAGCTGTCGAATAGGCGGTCCCTTGCCTCTCATTTCTTGGGAATTTCTCTTTAGTAAACGATCGAATAGGAGCAATTAGGCCTTCAGCTCGCTATGCTCAATCTCTATGTGCTTAATCAGTATGTGCGACATCTGTCTGAATTTTATATTCGTATCCGTGTTAGCTCTTATCGAAGATATCTGTATAGCTTTAAGAAAATCTCTCTGTCCGTTGCTCAGTCCACGAATAGCGCTTCCGTTCCCTTCTTTTAATTATTTGAATTTCATTCATTCGATTTGCTGTTCTTGTTAGCAACTCTTCGGTCAACTGTCCAACCAGTCTAAACTGTCCGCCCTTCTGCTTCTGCAATCGGGAATAGGTCTGAGGTCAACTGTACAATAATCGGTTTAAACTGCCTGGTCAACGCTCATCCCTTGTTTCCCTCTTCCTAGGAGCTAAAGGTAGTCTTCCCTTAAGCAGTCTGTAGGCGCTAGGGACTGTCTTCAAGTGGAAGGTCAGAGGGCTTCGGATAGGCGCTCATCAGTATTCTTTTTTTTTATGAGTAGTCTCTTCCCTTTCCTTTAACACTAGACTTGTGTAATTAGGGCGCGGAAGCCCTTGCTCTTTCCTTTGAGCTCTTCGTTCATCCGGTCATCCCTTGTTTAACGAATCGCTTCTTTAAATAGGATCTTCCTCCCCTGCCCGTGAATCCCCTCTCTTTCTTTCTATTCCAGTAGTCTTATGCGGTTTGGTCTGTCCATTAGTTCTTCTCTATGGCTTCTTTGATTTAGTAGAAAGCCTGGTGCAAGCCATCTCATAATAGGTCGTCCTCAGTACGAGAGGTCAATTCAAATGCTCTATCAATTCAAATGCGAATAGATAGGCTTTATTTCAGCAGATCTGTGCAAATAATCGATTATAGTAAGGGTTTTATAAGATTATAAAGGTCCGTCATCGGTCCTGACTTTCATTTCATAGTTCGATTCCCGTTCCCCGGTCATCTTTCTTCTAGCTTTTAGTTCTGTCTAGCGATTCCTGTAAATAAATATGTCCTACGTCCCCCTTTAGTATTGGTCCTGCCCTGTACTTTATTTATCGGTCTTAACTGGATCAATCGCTTTGTCGGAACTCTTCCCTTGCTTGCTTCATCTCGCTTCGATAGTATGGCATTCTTTCTTTAGTAACAAGCTGTAGTAACAAGGCTTGTTCAAACAAAACCACGTCCAGCGTGGAGATAAAGATTTTAATATTGTGCAATGAAACCATGTTCATCATGGCACAAACCGTCTGCCAAAGAAAGAGAGGGAACTCCATGAAAGTCTTGCATCTCACGTGGAAAGAAACGATGCTGCCAAAGCTTGCTGCAAATGAGGCTTCTGCGAAGGGTGCAAAGCTCGCTTTTTCGAAGGAGAAAGAAAAGAACCGCCGTTGTTACCGGACAATGAGGAATCCATGCTCTTTCGACCTCCAACCACCATGATAATGCAGCTGCCACCTCTTTCTGGTGTGCCGAGCTACACGGATGAACATGCCAATCCCAGGAACTTCACAGTGGCAAAACTGCTGCACGCCCTTGAGTACCTCCGCTGCTGCAACTTGTCTGCCGAAGAGGAGGCTGCACCTCGACGAATAGGCATCAGCATGACTGTGAAATGATGAGGATGGCCGCTCCCCTCTTCTCTCTACTGAGATCAAACCTTTCGGCCTTGAGAAGGAGCCTTTCATGGCTTGAGATGCCTTAGAAAGATGTATGCAAAGTGTGGCCAAGCCCATGTTTGAATCTTGTCGGGAGCCCCTGATTAGCGGTTGGAAGCACGACGGAATCTAAATAGACCAATGCGTGCTGTCACACCTACCTATACAAGATGGAAGAGTACGCTCGATCTATCACAGAGTAGGTAATGGGTATAGATCAATAGATCTAGTCGCTCGCCCTAGGATGGTCCAAGCCCCATAAAATAGCATACTTCGGGTGTCCCCTTATAATAAGACTGAAAATGAAATGGATTTAGTTCGTAGTGATCTAATGCTGGGGTTAGGGGAGGAGAGTGTGCGACCGCGAAGTGATAGGTTGATGATTATATTCTTTTCGATCGGTAATTCGATAGTAGTCCCTTTCTTTTTGAGTGGAGAGGATTATTGCCCGAACTGGAGCTTTTAGTAGTATGTGGGAGCGCCCTTTCTTCCTTTCAAAAAATTCCGACTAAAGATTATGGTATTAGTAGAGTGCTACATCGTCGAGATGACTTCGCTTGCCAGTAGACGGTTCCCTTTATGTCAGGATGCTTGACAAAGACAAATGAATACAATGTACGAAATTCCCTTGGATCAGCCAGAGATTCTTCTTCTTCCTTGACTTGTGATCAATTAGACAAGAGGAGTTTCTCCTTGTAGGTGCCTAAAGAAAGGAGGAAAGATATCGGCTACAAAGAAAATGGAAGATGGCGACTCATAGTTAAGAGGAGAAGTTTGGGTCTGGTGAAGACGAACTCCCTACATTAAAAGATTCGGCCTTGCGATCATGCCCCTTGAGTCACGGTACTTTGGTTTAGTCAGGATCACCCTGTAAAACTAGCTTAATATAATAGAGGTCGAAATAACAGACTTTTGAGGTTCAATCTTCAAGTAAGGAGGAGAGCTTTAAAGAAGAGGAATCGCGAACATACTCAATAGATATCTTTCTTCGACGAGGCGGTGCCTATTAAAGAGTTATGATTTCAGGGACGCATATAACACCCTACCGAGGCACCGATGAATGCTACCCGAGGATGAGGCCTTGCTTGCTTATTATGTGGTAATTGTCTACCTTCCTGACGAACCGGGCAGCGTAGAGAAAGGCGAGATGGTTCATTTCTATGAAATAAGAGTACATATTCGAGAATACATATTCGAGAAGAAGGGATGGTTCTTTTCTGTAGAGTAGATACAGAAGGGTCCAATCTAGTATAGTCGGGCTTGGAAGCCCTACGATTGCTTATGGGCTCATCTAGCAGAAGAATGACATGATGAATAGGAGGCACTCCCTTTTTCCTTGCTATGCTTCGGTTGCTTTCATTGATCTAGGATTGTTCCCGGGTATAATCCTCAAATAGGAAGGGGGTTAAGGGCTTTTGATCGAGGCAGTCACTAGAGCTTGTTGGCCGCGAGATGCAATTCACTTCAAAAGAACTCAAATCCGCAGGGTAAGAGATGAAGCTTCATTTTCAATATTAGAAGAAAAAGTGTTATAGTTTACTACTAATATAATCTCTTTCTTGTACAGCAGCTATAATCGTTATAGTTTTTAATAAGGCGACTGCTCCGGGACATAAAAAGAAAACGCTAGTGAAGACAATAAGGGTATGCTATCCACTACAAAAGGAAATCCGAATCGGAACAAAGAAATTGGATCGAGATCACAGCAAATAAAAGGTTATTCACGACCCGTATCTCGACAGCAAAAGATTCTTTTCAAAGTCCGTTGTTATGAAGTTCGTTCCAAAGCGAGTGCTCGGATCCTGGTCGTGCCGTTGGATAAACGACTTTGGGTTTGGGTTAGTCTTTCTCTGGAATTACCCCCACGCTCCACGTTATGCTTCGGGGATAGGCCCCACATCTGAATTAGACCTATACTACTTTCTGGACTTTCTGGGAGGACTTGATCGAAGAAAAGGGACAAATGGGTATGGCATACGAAACTTTCTCAAGTGGATCAGCGACCTTCATCAATCTACTAGTCGAAATCAATAGACTAGTTGGCAGCATGCTTTCATGTAAGTATTGGGAATAGAGTCTCCTTAGCATTTAGCATATACGGAATGGAAAGCTTTTTTAGTCTAACCTTCGCCCGAAGCCTTTCTTGTTCTTGACTTTCAACTTCCAATTTGAATTCCCTTGCGCTTTAGTTTATGTCAAGTACGCCCCTTTCTACTATGAATTCCTTATGGACTCACTTCTTCATCTACTAGATAGGGAGCAGAGGCTGGGAGATAGCCGTACGCTTTGAAGTGTTAATCTTTTCTGTTTCCTTCTTTGTGACGTATGTCCAATCCAAACAACTGTTCCTAGCCGATGGAAAGGGTGAATGAATTCCTTTATTACAAAGAGGTTATCACGCTCCTCCGTTAGGTAGTGAAATTCGAATTGCATTGCCCGCCTTGCGTGGTGTGTAATCCTAGGGGAGGCTGCGCCATCATTACATATATGAAAAGGCACCGGACCATCTGCCATATGAAAGCCAAAACGGGATCTATCAAAACGGATCTCTTCATCCCTTGGTCGATTATTTTGAATACGAGGCGTCAGTGTCTTTTCTTTCATTTTCTGTTCCGTTGCGCGCCGTGCCCGAAGTAGTCAAGACTGAGAAATGATATCTTTGAAGAAAGGAAAGGGGGAGCTTTACGCAGAAAGGGAATTCTATCCAAGAGGCAAACTTTGGCGAGTGGAATTGGCAAAAGAAGCCCTTACTGAGTTCAGTAGATGGGAACCCGGCCTCCCAATCGGTCCTAGAATGAAGTAAGTGTAAACTTTTGAGAAATGAATAGGCATCTGTACAATAGAAAGGGGGAAATATAGGTGGAATGCAAATTTGAATATATCTTAGCATAACCGTAGGAGACAAAAGAAGCAACAAAGGTGACTCTCAACTCCATAACTGATAGACGACTGACTTTGATTTCATCTCTATATCCTTATATACTTTGAATTACTCATCTATATTTGATTTATATATGTTTTGTGATATGGATCGAATCCCTTACTATAGTGAAAAGGCATTACTTTCTGATTGAAGAAGACCTGAAGCTAGCTCGAATCGACACAATTCAATGGTTTATAGCCTCTTTCTCGAAAGATTGTGTTATTGTTCAGTGTACCTGGTACAAGGACTACTTTAAAGGCCAATAAGAAGAAAGAACCATTCCAATCAGAGCAGATTACTTAGATTCACTCCGCGTGGTTCGGGTGGTTCACTTCGCTCGGGAAAGTCCCTTATATCCCGTCTGGGGAACCTGGAGCAATAAATAAAGAAAGCAGGTACTTGGAAGGTGATCCATGAGCCTAAGTAATAGGCTCAAGTGGGAAAGATTGAATAAAAAGACCACTGGGAACTCAAAGGATGGAACCCCCACAACTAAATAAGCCCGCCGGTAACTCCAGAGAGGAATATAGGTGCTTGCTCTTCAGTCTATCTATGGAAACCTTATTTCCTTGATGAAATCATGCCTAAAACTGGCTTTTGGATTTCAAGATGACCAATCCACGACATGCCTCCAACTGGCCTTCAAACGTCTTTTTATGGCCAGAAAATCAACATGAAAGATCTGGTACCCCTAACTTTATCGACTTTTGCTTGATCGACGGACTTATCCGGGGCATGGACTGACGAACCGCTCTTTTCACTTTTCCAATAATCACACAGCGGAACTCTTCTTTCATGAATCTCATACCACGGGTGGAACACGCTTAAACTATGTGCATTGAATTCTTTCGGGGTAGGAGTACATATCTTGAATGCAAAATTGCTTTTTGCGCCTAAATCTTATCCATAAGCATAAAAAGAAAAGTGGTTCGTCTTCCCTAGTAGTCTCTGGCGGATGAGTAATCAAAGCTAGGAGCCCCTTTTCTTTCATCGGAACTGGTAGTCTCGTATGGGTCTGGCTTTTCTCAATATGCGAAATCGAAGGAAGCAAGTGGGGCGATCCCGGCGGATGAGCCTGAGTTTGAAGCTTTCGAAAAGACAATGTCCTATGGTATCGGCCAGGAGGCTCGTGAG
>JAKCWG010000923.1:122500-135000 GCA_021464415.1 Lonicera japonica
ATGGATTGATCTTCGCTATCGTGCCTCTTCCTTGTACCAGTTGATGCTGCGGCAGTGCCTAATATGACTTTGCTCCTGCCCCAGACAGCTTCGAGGTTCCCATCGATCGATTACAGAGGTTTCAACCACTGAACTTGCTTATGCTCCCCGAGTGCTATTTCTATCAAAAAGATGGAGTAGGAAAAGATTGAATTGGCTTCAATCGAGATTGCCTCGGCTTCTTAGGCACATGAGGAACCGGCCTAACATATTTTCAATCGAAATCCCAATCAAAGACAAGTTCTACCAAGGCCAGGATCTGAAAGAGAAGATTCACTTTCCGGAATTCCCAGTGACATGATTCCTTCAGAAGCGAAAGTGGAATGATCGAAGTCTCCTTCAGGTTCAGTCGAAGAGATTGAAGTGAAGTCATCAATTCAACCATTCGCATGGTCTCCCCTAAGACTGACCTCTTTTCCAAATGAACCGAACCTCGATACCACATTCATCAAAGAGAGACGGCCATCTCTCTAGGTTGCACAACCCCTTTAGATCGTTCTATTCGTGCTTGAAAAACGACCCCATCGGTCCGCTCCTTTTAATGGACATTCTTAGCCGTCCCCTACCCTATACCAGGGGGTTAACACCCCATAGATCAGATCGTGAACTCTTTCAGACCCTTAGTTTCACTTGGTTGGGGCAGAGTTTCAGCCTGCCTTCCACCGAATATAAAAAACCTTAGAGCTGCCTAACCTGCTGACATCCCGGCGAAGAGAGTCATTATTTGTGTCACATCTTCGAATTCGAGAGAAGGCTTGACTGTTATCTCTCAAATTATAGGCATTGAAGCGATCGAGCGAGAGAAAGAAAGAAAACTATTGCACACGCCCCTCATTCGCCCTTTACTAATATAATAGAAGGTAAGGCAAAAGCAGCTTAAGCCCTTCCGATCACCCGAGAAGCCCTCGATGAACCGCCTATAGTCTTATATAGACTTATATATAAATAAAGATTTTGAAGTATGACTAATCTGAGGAAGAATCTTAGTTCCTGCACCTTGCGTGGCGTCTCCCAGTCCACCACGGCTTGCACGCACCTTCTCTTGATCCCTCATGCCGTCGCCAATCCAGTGCCCAAGGAACTAGACCTTATGCAAAGCACCTTTTTCACATAGAGCGGATTTTCCCTTATGATCTGGAATTGGTCATAGTCTGCCAAGAGGGCTTAAAAGCGCCTAAGGATTTTCTGCCATAGTCCTTCATTAAGTTACATAGTTGTTTTAACACCTGGAGTCTCTTTAGGCAGTCCCGTGAAACAAGTTCCCCCCCTTACTAATAAAGGGAGTTATTGAAGTTAGGGCGGCCTATTGAGTAATGGAAGGGGTCGGCCATAGGCTTTATTGCTGTGCTGCTTTCCGTGTCCGAGATCCAGAGAGAATGTGTAATATGAAGGCCAGCCCCTCAAAATTTTGGCTTGCAGTTGGCCTTGCCCTTTCTTTCAGTTTAAAGGGTTGAGGTTATTCTGGGCCGGGCTTGGATGGCATCGGGGTTGGCTCTTTGAAGGACAACTTCCCTTGTTAATGTACGAGCAGGGGACTAGAAGAAAGATGCCCACAATCCGATGCTAGAGGAACTGAACTGCCAATACGTATATCAAGATCTTAAGTATTGAAGGGGACCTGTACAAGCGTGAAATCCTAATGCTCCAAAGTTAATTCTTCCACCTAATTTCTAGCCCTGGGTAGTAAAGAAAAGTGGAAGACTCTATTTCCAGGATTGGGATTCGTAAATATGTTAATAGATTCTTGATCTCTATCTTCCATTTTTGGATGTGTGTCTTATGTCTATGTAACGGGGACCTCTCATGAGAAATTGGATCCTAGAGCTGTGAGATGTGGCACTGAACAAGCTCATCTCGTGATCTTAGATGGAACATTAGCCAGTCTTCTCTTCTAGGAAGAAGCGGTCCTTGCAAGAATGACTTCTTTTCAAGAAGGGGGGTTACATGTGTAACCAAGAAGAAGTTGTTGGCTTAATAAGCGGTCTGTCTCGTCCTGTTGGCATATCCGGCGCCAGTTCTGTTACAGTAAGCGTGTTGGAAAGTGATCGTAGGCGGTGTTCTATTAGCAATTGAATCACTCTTAACTAATTGTATCAAAGAAGTGGCTATCCGTGGAACACACAAAGCATTGAAAGAAGAACACAAGGGGAGGGAGGACCTTAGCGCAGTACTTCCTTGCGGCAGGAATGTAGGGAAGGGGAAGAACGACTTTATTTAGTTAGTTCACGAGTTAACAAGATCAATAAATAGGGAAAGAGCGAACTTCCTTCTTAGGCCTATCGTGAAAGGTCTTCTACTCGATGCTCGTACAGAAAAGGAGCCTAGCCCCCTTTCGCTCGCTGCCGGGTTTCAGAATTCCTTAGTAGCTACCCCACCCCCGCCTATTTCTTTATTTCATTTTAAAACCGCATTTCGCTTTGCTCAGTCCTCTCTTGCTAGACTGGCTACCTATGCCCATTGGTGGATTTCCCCTACGCGCCTTCGTTGAGCCTAAGAAGAATAGGGATTTCCAGTCCGAAACCCAAGGTCAAGTGCCCCAAAAGGGGAGTGAGTTCCCGCAGGTCATTTCTCTTATGAGGCAAGTCGTTCTAGTGTTTTAGAGCACAAGAAGTTGCTGAAGAGCGAATAAGAAGGGGCTTCCAACTGGAATCGATGGCGCATGGCCAGGATGCACCCACAAAGAAAGCATAGGCGAGTAGTCACTTCACTCAATACAAAGATAAAGGATAACTTGAAAACAGAGAGGAATTTCTACAAATTAGGAAAGGCCTTCCAATCCTAGCTTCTGAAAGAAGAGAAAAGATCAGACCTGCAACCCCAATGATGAGGATCGTGCTTCTTCTCGCATAGTCAGTGAACCTACGTCCCGGGTACACTCGCTCGGTGCAAATCCACACGCACAAATGATGTGCAAGGGGAGGCTAAGGAAACCCAATGGTTGACCAGTTCAAAACCATTCTATCTCTGTTCGCCGCGGGAGATCTTTCCTTGGTCTTGCAAGTCCGGCAATCGTAGCTAGGACATTGCTTTGAGTTATTCCACTTTATTTAAAAGGGGGGCATAAAAAGCCTCATCAAGCCCAAACTGAACGGAGGATAGTTAGTAGCCGACCGACGAGGCCAAGACGGCGCCTGGGAAATGTTATTTAACAGCTAGCTTTGATTGAATAGTGAGTCTGTGCCATACATAAGTTATATCTTTCTTCCTCGCCGGTGCAAGGCCTTTTCTCCTCTTTGGTTGCGGGCCTTAGCTGGATCAGTGGGTGGAATCGAAGTGTAAATAGGAGTGTTCTACTCCGAATCAGGTGGCCTTGGGAGCTCTTTAGTTAGGTAACACAAGGAAAAAGCCTTGTTTGTAGGTTCAATTCCTGCAGGGGCTAATCAAATTCAGTGTTTATCGTAAGAGTCAGAGATGCAACTTTTTTGAATGCTTTCTCAAGCTGTTGGTCACTGATTCCCTAACTTGGTTTCGAAAAGCCAGCGCCCAAAGGTGCTCTATTGAGCCGGTCACCGTCTGGTAGAGTAGGAAAGTCATGGACTGATCGCTTGGAGCATTCAATTGCATGAGAAAGGTCGATCTCAATTGCTTAACACCATGTAATCGTTCAATGTGAGGAAGCAGGGACCAGACTATAGAGCCTAATTCAAAACAAAAAAATGGTCAGCTTTCTTTTTAAGTAAGCTCTGTACGCTAGAAGAGTCACTCGAGGCCTCTCTGCTTCAGCATATTTAAAGCTTTTCCAAGAGAAAAGGAGACATACGGAATACCCGACAATGAGATGTACCGATTGGATGGGGCTACAAAAGGAAGAAGAGTTCCTCGATCTTGGCATGAAACGTAACACTTCGCCCACTGCAAGATAAGACGATAGGGGTATGTGACTAGACCTGCAAGACTCGCTTTGGGTTACTCCACTGAAAGGGCAACTAAAGGAAAGGGCATTCACTCGATCTATGACAACAAGGGATTGGACTCGAGCGAAGACTGTTAGGCATGGACTGCTAGCGGACTGGAAAGAAGGACTTGTTACATCCTCAAAGAGTGAGAAGTACCTCAACGAATAGAGAAAAGTCAAGACAAGAAGAAAGTCTCTCCGATTCCTTTCGGGGAGAAACCGGTCAGGTTGACTTTCGACGTCGTGTCATCTCGTATTTGGTCTAGATCTTATCAATGGTTAGATAAGATTGAAAGAAAACTCTGGAAGAGTGCTCTGGTCTTGCTATGGCTCTGGCGCCGAAAGGCCCCTCGAGTCCTCTGGTAGGATAGAGTAATAAGACTGTAAGCGCATCTGAGCGCCTTTTTCCCGCGACAATATATGGACACTCAGGTACGTTCCATAGCAACATAGCAACATGGATTAGGATGACTCTTCGGAATACTAAGCCCCGTAGGAATACTAGCAAATCCAATGTGACATGTATTAGCGGGCAAGGGCTATCTTTACTCTTTAGCCTGAGAGGGAGAAGGCTTCTCCCCTGACTCTTTCTTTTATGGAAACCTCGCACTCCTCGGACATTAACATTGATCTAGTTTAGGCAGCTTTCAGTCCTGGGAAAGGAAGGTAAGGTGAAATCCCGTTCGTAGATTAAGAAATAAAGTATGTCAGCTCCTTTAGCCCATCAACAGCGGCGATAACATAAGACAGGGAAGGCATATCCGAAAGTCCCCCATCTCGCTTGAGAACGATGCCCTTTTTTCCCAAGCGATTCTCTTGTGTGCGTGGATATCCTTACTTTCGATGCCATATTCTTATACGATGCATGCCTCCTCTTCCGGATAGCGTCATTCTCTGCATCCCGGCCCTCCACCTATCCCTTCCTTCTTCTAATAACAGACAGCGAAAGACGCTAGGCAAACTCTTCTTATTAAAACCTTTCCTTCTCCCAGCCTACCGCCCTCTCCAATGCTCTCTTCGCTGGTTGCTTCCCTGCCCGGTTTTATATATTCTCCCCGTTCTCATTTCCACCGCCCCCTCTAAGCCCTTTAACACCATTCGTCCGTCTTCCCTAAATTCCGAGCTATCCATAATCTAGGTTTTTTTTAAACAAGCCAAGATTTCTCGCTAAATTTTTGTCTTCGTTCTTCCCTACCTATCTGACTAGGTAAGAGCTTTCTTGCTGTGAAATTAGTTGATTAGACGGCTACTATCTATAATAATATAATCGATGATACCTTCGAGCGATGTCGAAAGGTAGGTTTAGTTAATTCTAAAAAGAAAGTTGTTAAGCTTTCGGTTTCCCGGAAACTAAGAAATGGCAGAGCATTCTTTCTTTAGTTGCGGAGGGAGCGAGCCCTGCATCTATAAGTTGGCCGGATTACCTTACCTGCGCTTTGGTTCTTTGGGCTATGCCATGTCTTCAAAACCTTAGCTACTTTACTCGAAGTCGAAACAGAATCGCTACATCAACATCAGCCGCTGCCACTGGCACTTCTCTGATCGATCTGGTACACCCGCCAATACTACTTTTTAGTCGAGCGGAGGAAAGAGGCTTGTTACACCTTTGCTTTATGCCCCGTGTTCCAACACTTATTCGTATCTAATAGCTTCCTTCGAGCCTTGTTCGATCGAGATTCAAGTTCCTCTTTTCGGGCGAGTTAGCGGCTTCGCTTCACCCCTATCTAAGTTTGGTCTATCCCATTACCTTATAGATTAGTTAGTACCTGAATGACTTTCCCTAAATTCCTAAAAAGGTCACCTTTAAAGTGCGAAGCAAGCCTACATAGCTTGACTGCATTCCTGGTTCTCTTTCTCTTTAGTCGAGGTTTGAGGAATCCCTCCTTTCCCTAGTTAGTCAATAAAATAAGTTCTCAGGGTCAACTACAAAGCCTGTTAGCTTCGGCTCATTCTTTGGCAATGCCTGAGAATCCGCTCTTCCTGCACTTGCTCCATATTCTGATTCTGATGTTGGAAAGCCCTTTGCCTTCCATTCTGAGAGAGGTAGATGCTCTGTTTCTTCTTGGACCAGGGGTTCTGATGAACTGATCAGTATCGAAGTCGACCTCGGCTTCCTGTTGCCCCTGCTGGAATTGTGGGTGCGTCATGGCATAGTCCCATATTGTTAGCTCCTGGTAATTCTGGCCAGAGCCTTCCACCGGTAAACTTTCTGTCCATGACGAGTCTATTCCAGTCCACCATTCCTCAATCTCTTGACTCTGGTAAAGATGATCAGCTGATCCCGTGTAGGAAAACGTGTGGGGGGCTGTTACAGTAGACGTCCCTTGACGAGGGTCCGGATGAGAGCCTTCTGTCTGAACTGGCTGCTGTTGCTGATTGACTGTAGGAGAATTAGTTCTTGCCGGGCAAGTATGACTGATCATGTTGACACCATGCACATTATCCAGATTATCCCAGGAGGGCGGTGGTGGTATTAACGGAGTAGGCACTCTGTCCTTCGGATTGGAGTACACCTGAAGCAAGGATCGACCTTCCCGTACAAGCGCTCGCCATGCAGTTAGCTTCTGAAGTTACCAAAGGTGCACCATAAGCGTGATGCAAGATTTCCAGTGTTACAAAGACTGGTTAAACCGAGAAACTTCTATCCAGCCTTTACTATCAAAGCTATTGGCTCCATTCCTTCACTAGAATTAGACCTTCCCCTATATTATCAAGGGGTTTGAACTTGTGGAATGAAATTCTTAGAACCACCTTTTCGAAGTTGGTTTTCCCTCACCAGATTCAACTAATGAGCGATGACCGCAGTTTGATAATCATTCTTTGGGTTCGGCTTAGTCAAGATTGAACGCTCGGCGAAACGTCAAGCGAAAGAACAATTCTGCCTCAAAGCTCGTGCTTTTGGCTTAACAAGCTTGTCGAAGAGGGGATTGGGATCAAAACGATCAAAGTGGAGGAAAGCCGGCGTTTTTCGCTTCAATCGATAGTCACTCCGCCGAGTTCAATCTCAAGTGGAGAAGAAAGCTAGCCTTTGTTTGGCTTCAATTTACGAAATGGGAGATCAAAAGTAGAATCGGGCAGACGCAGGAAAGATCTTTTGCCCTAAAGAGAGAAGGCAATGGGGTGAGCTCGTTCAAAATGAGAAGACGTTTCGTCTTTTGCGCTTAAAAAGGGGCGATTTAAGCAATGACGAAGGCTTGGGACCTTGAATGGTGTCGGGGTTAACGAACTTTGACTTCTCTTCTTTGACTTTTATCTGACCCGAGGGAAAGACTGAATCTTCTCACACTGGGACCGTTCATCCGGATCTGCCCGGTGGTGTACTCTAGAATTCCCCATCTTGGGGCTCGGACTGGAAATCCAATCAATCAGATCATTCAAGGAAGGCAAGACTCACTTCTTCGATGTCAAATTCCTTCTTTGGAAATGCACCTTCACCTGCCCCTTTTCGCTTTACTAGTAAGAGGCAAAGAGCAAGACATGAAATAACAAGATCTTTTGGATAACGAAGTCATCTCAAGGGTTTAGCAACCAGCTCTGAACCATCATAGGTTGTTGACTACATAGATGGAGGATTGCACCTAGATGCCCGACTTCGTATCCCCCCCTCTCTTGCCGCTGTTGGAGAAGGAGCTGGGATCTTATCCGCTTCGGAGGTTGGAGGAGGTTAATCAATAGGGGAATCCGCTGGTATTTAATCTTCCTCTATCAATTTCTTTTTTTTTTCATGGACATCTGATATTCATTTTTAAACCAAACAAGGATCTGACTCAATTCAATAGAAACTTCACTTCTACCCTGTGTGGTATTGTATTAGAGCTTAGGCCACTCGAACGCGTCTTTTTTAGCAGCTTTCATCTTAGCCTTGAAGGAAGGAAGTCAGGCACTCATCTCAGTCTCAGGGACATGCCCTGAATCAACTGCTGGTGGAAGATTTGATGGAGGAATTGGACAACTAGGCTCTTAGGCAGCTATTGAATCCGCCCCGAACACTTTCCTGACAGCGTCCGGCTTTGCTTGATTAGGGATTAGGCTTAGGGAAGAAGAAAGAGAAGATGCGGCTGCTTGAGAAGCAAGCTGTTGGGAGTGAGGAGGAATGCGCTCTTAAAGAAATGCCACTAGTAGTCAGAAAGAGGCTTAGCAATCATTCGAAAGTCAAGGACTTATGCTTAGTTAAGACTAACTTTCTTTTATTAATCGGTAGGGAAATTCCTTTTTTTCGGGAAGTCCAGACATGAATAAAGCAATGAAGGAAGCGTGGCGAATTCATTTAGATACCGAATCTACTGCCCTAGACTACACGGATCGAACGAGAAGAAAGTAGCCAATTCTCTCCCTAAAGGGAGTTTCAGTTCTCTGAGGGTTAATATAAGACCTTTTTCTAGTCTTTTTTTTAGCCAAAGTTCTCCCCCGTGTAAACTCCTGCCCTAGAAAGGGCTTTCTCCCTCAATCAAGGCTGTTCAGAAAGTCCTTAGGTTCGGTTAAATCTGGGATGGACGGCTTTGGCAGGCATGGATGAATTGCTTATAGTAAGGTAGAAGGGATGCGGGATAGGATAAAGATTCTTTCTTCTAAGCTTGAAAGCCGAATCTCTCTTTTCTCTCCCGAAGCAACTGCCTAAGGAAAGAGGAAAAGCCTTGAATAGGCACTGGTATCTCCATCGAAGCTTTGGGACGAAGCTGTAGTGGATGTGAACTCTTTTCTAGGGTTTGCCATTCCGGTAAGAGAGTTAAGATAGTAAGCGTATGAAGAAGAGTTCATAGGCGGATCGAACTCCAAGCGAGGGCGGTAAGGCATTACGCTGTGGCATTGGACTTTCTTGCTATCCTCTCTGAAGGAAGGCTCAAAGGCAAGTCAGCGGTAAGGTATCTAGAATAGATAGATTCTCTCCGAGAAAAAGACGATCTTTTCATGCTTGAAATTGAAAGAGAGAAGGAGCCTCTAATCAAAAGACTAAAGGCCCCTAAAAACAAGATTTTCCCTAGTCTAATCGTGCCGCTTGAATCAAAGCTTCAATAAGCGCGGGTTCTTTCCCTTAGTAGATCTTGCTCTCGGGTGAAGTCCTTATACTTGGCTTGGCCACTCTATCACTTGGGCTGGGATCGCTTCGCACCTAAATGCATTTCCCGTTCTCCGGGTATTGACTACTCTATGGCTATTACGCTTTTTCCTTCAACGGAAAGAGTACCAGCAAAAGCAGAGTTCAAAGCATCATAAGAGCAAACAAAAGAGCAAACCGAACAAGCAAGAGACAAGAGCTTCTTCTCGGCATCCTTAAGAAGTAGATTCCCTTTCTGGGCTACTTGACTACGCTATTATTGTGAAAACATCAGGCACATTAAGAAGTTTTTTCTCTAGCCTTGAGGCGGTGAAAGTACTTGAATGGGAGTGTAGGGTAGGACCTCCGAAAGTCAAAGTCAAGCATTTTTTTATCCTCGGAGTCAATCGCTTCCTTAAGCCCGGGAAAGAAGAATCCCAGTCGAGGGCCCTCTTCCTACTGACTTTGCAGCGCTTACTCTAAGAGCGGCAACAGCAAGTGCCCTTACTCAACATCTTTTAACGGGATTGGATCAACTACTTATTTAGTTACGTTACGATAGAACCAAACTCAACGGATGAAAGAACAGCAATTCTCTGTTCATGGTTTCATGGGAAAAGAGTGAACATTCGGCAAGGAGAGGTGTTACGAACACCAGGGCAATCTCGATGAAAGTAGAAGGAACTAGATCAACGGCGACTTTCCAGCTTGCTGCTTTCACTATGACCTTCCCCACCTAATCTTCTCCTCCATATAGGCGGGGTATAGGAGAAGCCCCGGAACTACGCTTGAAGCTTCATTCAGATCGATTCCAGTCGCCGCTACGCCACATCAATCCGTTATGGCTCGACTCTCTTCCTTAGCAACTACGGATTCTCCGGGCAGCCATATTTTCTTTTAATTACATAAGTACATTAGTTAGACGAGCTGTGGATTACATAACCCCGATTCGCACCAAGTTTTCTCTGTCGGACATGGAGAAAGCTCCAAGGATTGACCCGGGGTTAGACTACTCTACGGAACCCCTTTTGACGACTGCTCTGTGCTTGCCGCTATCTTTCGTTCTTCCGGCCAGGACCAATTCCGCCTAACCTAAGGCCATGATCGAGTCATGACGAGCTAGACTGATGACGCTCTTTCAAGGACCGGCAAAACTCTCTAATGCTGATGATCAAACGTTGCTTCGGATGTGTATGAGAAGGAAGCTTCTCACAGATATTGACTCTTAGATAGATACCAGCATAGTATCTTAATTAACAGTTTCTTGAACTTGGTTGCACTCGTAAAGCGAGCGATAGCTTAAGAGAGCAGCGAAAGAAGCCCCTTATAAGGCAACTAGGGCGGTGATATTTCCTGACTAGCAAGTGGAGGATCATTCCAGTCTCTGATGGCGTAGCCGATGTGTCATGCTAGGAAGCTGAGCTAGGGCATTTTTTCTTTCCTTTACCTGAGAGGGAGTGAAAACCTTCCTCTATGCTGACAGAAGCGGAGAGGAAGGCAACAAAGAAGGAACCAGGCTAGGGACATGGTAATAGCAGTCTCTGTTCACTCATGCTTGCTGCTTAAGACTCTCTTTTCCCTCTCCCCCAACTGAATGAATGGCGGGATTGAATCTCTAAAGAGAAGGTCTTCTTCCACGCTTATACCATTTCTAGGCTTCCATTTCACCGGCGAGGAACTGAGACTTCTAGTAGTAATGAACTCAACTCATGGCCTCTGGTTTAGTGGTTTCACTCCTTGCATCAGACCGTACTTCCCTTGCTTGGTACTCGCTAGCATAGCACTCCGCTCCCAACCAAATCTCCATGTGATCCCTACCCTCATCCATCAATAGCTGAAGGGCGGTAGTCTTAGGCGAAGACTTTTTTAAAGAATCCCTTCCTTCGGCGAAGGGCTAGACACTTCTATAGTGGGATCTCTTGAACCTATGAAACTGGTGAAAGTGGGCGAACCCTTTGCCCTTTCCCTGGCTCCTTGCCTTTCTCACTCAAGATAAGGTCAGGTGATCCCTTTCTGTCTCCTTCTCAGTTAGGTCAATAAGCCCCTTCCTTTTGGTTCATGTAAGAAAGGCGAAGGTGAATCCTTTTCTCCCCTCTTCTCTTGGTACAGGAGCTGAACCCATTCATTGCTGCTTCCTTGGTTGCTGCACCTGCTTCTGCTCTTGGGTTGGTAACGAAAGCTGCTTGGCACGTCTCAGACCAGGGCCACTTGTGGTCCCTTTTCAACAAATCTGTAAGCGGGGCTGCTCTTTTTCGAGTACCCCCTGATGAAAGGGCGGTAATAATTGGCAAGCCCAAAGAATGATTGCAGCTCCTTTACCTTGGTCGGGGCCTGCCACTCAGTGATAGCACGGACCTTCTCCTTGTCCATGCGTATAGTTCCTCCCCTTATCCAGTGGCCGAGGAACATAATTTCGTGCTGCGCGAATGAGGAGAGAAGTTTATATGAAAGTATCACAAGAAGGATGGAATCGTGGAATTGATTGGAGTTAGATAAGTTCCTTAAGCTAAGGTAACTCCAGGATACAGGGACGAAGTGGCCTACTAGGGTTTTCTTAGGACTCTAAGAATAAGAAGAGCTTATTCATTCCACTTTCCTTTTTCCTTGAAAGGAAGAGTTTTCTTAGATCAATGAAGGAGAAGGAAGAGGGCACAGGAGATTCGATTCAGTCAGCTTGGTTCTTTACTTTGCCATTTCAAAAGCACTATTCAAGTGAAGTGCAAGATCCATGACCCGACCGCTTAGCCTCTGTAGGGGGAAGATCATACCGGAAAGAAATTCTGCCTTTAAAGAATTACTTTCAGGTAAGCATGCATAGCTTGATGGGAAAGAGAATAGAAGGAGTAGGTCCTCTTATAGTATAAGTATCCCTCTATCCATCTGTCTTGCATTGCTTTGCTTCACTGGAGCTTATATAAAGCGATACACAGAAGAGAGAGAATCTGTCTGTCTTTATAGTGCAGATGGTGTAAGCTTTACTACCATCAAAGCTTCCGGTTCTATTCCTTTTTGTTTGAAGTAAAGGCTTGTTATCGACGAATAAATAAGCTCTTTCTACTGTGCCCTAAAAGCTCATCCTAAGGAAAGCAGTTTTCGCTCGAGAAGATAGCTTAAGTTATAGTTATCACAGCTAAAGCGATAGCAACTCATGAACGAAGTGCTCGACCATAGGGAACGAGCGGAATCCAAGTAGCGAGTTAAGGGTTAGGTAAGTCTCAGAAAACTTGGGTATCTTCTATCAGGGTGATAGACTTACATTTTGACAATGGCACATAGCTGGAGCGCCCTTCTTCTATCTTCTATCCTCTCATATTATGCCAAGCCTTTCTCGGCCAAATGATAGAGGCGCAGGAGATTCATTCGGGTTCTCAGCTAGCTGCCATCTAGAGATCTTCTTGCTTCATTTCCGGATAACTGAACTGAGAGGTGCCCAGAAATGCGGAGCCCTTATACCGATTGATGTACTTTACTTCAGTCCGAGTACTAAAAGACGTGACAAAATCAACACCTGGTACTGACGAGCTACCCCTT
>JAKCWG010000923.1:140000-142500 GCA_021464415.1 Lonicera japonica
AAACCACCAACTCTTTCTCTTTCTCTCCCAGTGGATCAAACCACTTATGCTGGCTCAGCCTTCATAGGGAATGGGATCGATCTAACCCTTACTGGATGAGCTTCTTTGCTGCCACCAGCACTGCTTTAAATAAAGCGCAGTGAATAAGAATCCAGACTTCTTGCCTAGTCTTACCACTGATTTGGCAAATAAGAAAGCGGCAATCGCTGATTCTGAAGAAAGACGACCAGAGATGATCAAAGGGACCCTAATAAGGAACCCCTTACGCAATTTTGATGGAATGTATTTTGAGGGGAATAGGTTGCATCTTTTTTTCCGCTCCCGGTAAAGCGGTTGTAAGATGTACTTCTTGATAGATTGGATTGCCTGAGGCAGGGTTAAAAGAAGGAGTGTAACCCTTCTCACTCTCGTCTTAAATCCTTCTTTTCTTACCCTCTCTACGACCACCCTAAGGAGGATAGCAGTGAGTCCTTTTTCCTCTCCTTATCAGTCGAGTGTATTTCTCTCCCAGTGCATGAAGGAAATGAAAACACAGACTAAAGGAAGGGATAGATAGAATGGGTTATCATTCATTCTACTTCGACCACCCTTAGGAACATCCAGTAAAGAGAAACCACCTTATAGAGCTTGCAGTCAAGGAAAGGAAGCGAGGTCCTAAAGGCAATCACAAACAAGAAGCAATGAGTCCTAAACTACCAGTGAATGAAGGAAGATCGAGGTCAGGGCTTTACCTATTTCTCTCTCTAGATAGAAGGACAGAGGTCGCATAGGACTTAGAATTCTTCCTTGGCTTACTAGAACAAAAGGACGAGGGAAAGAGACAAAACAGATAAGAAGAAGAAAGATGAGCGTCTTCTCGTCTGATATCTAGGAGAATGGATTGCTGCTCTCTTCTTTTTGAAAGAAGCCCTGCTCTCTCACCCTCATTCGAAGAAAGATTCTCAACTGGACCGACTAATGCCATCTGATCGTCGCCCTCCCGTGCCCGTTCGGAGATTCAATAGAAAATAGTAGGTCGGTTGGAAGGGGTCGAGATCGGGAATCGAACCCCGAAACATCATTCGATGTCGAACCAACTGGTCTTATTGGCCATAATTGGACTATAAAATACGGCGTACTTTTATTAGCTTATTTTACCTTCAATAGAATAACAACAGGTGGCCCCTCATTTCATAACTCTTTCTTTGAAGCAGTACGATCAAAGAATACGATAATAGATCATGAGGAGCGGCGGATCCGATATACGCCTCTGTGTTTTATTGTCCCTACCTCTTTCATTCACTAGAAAGATATTTCATTCATGGGTTGACAATCCTCCAATATCTTATTCTATCACTATGACATCTTCCTCATTATATGTATTAAGAACTGGTCCATACACCCTCCCATCCATTGTTAGGTTTTTCAATACTGGATCTCATTCATTGGCTTTACTCTATTACAAATTCCTTCCTTCCAGCCAGAAATAAATTCGAAGAATAGGCTTGTTCTTTACCGAAGAGAATGTTAAGGAGTTCTACTAGCTAGTAGGGACTTCAACTTTCTAGCCATTCCCTCCCACAGTCAAAGAGTGTGGTTTATAACGTCAATACTTTAGGTATAAATCAATGAATAAATACCTTATGAAGCTGTCGAACCAATCATATACTTTATTGAGTGATATAGATGTGGTAAACCAAACCCTCTGAGAACCATATTGATATAGGTAAACCAACCCTCACTGTATATTAGAATTGATTGAATCTCGTACGGCTCAAGCAGCCGATCCTTTTCAGTTTTGCCTAGTTAGTTGCTGATGATGAATGACCCTATTGATCGAACTTGAACACCATGCCACCCCCCGCCCATGTTCGAGCTGCTGTAGCTGCCTCATACTCGTCAGCTGAGGGTTGCCCAGCCAGGGATCAAGCAATTATAGTCAGGGGTCCAGGTTAGGGCATCAGTTGTTAAATCAAATCTCTAGTGTATATGTATAATAAAATGAATCTATCTCGTGTTAAGAGGTTATACACTCGACAGTGGGCTTATTTGGTGAATAGTTGCAACACCCGGTATTGAATGAAGGAAGACTTTCTGTCATTGAATGAAGGCCAAAGCTTCTTCAGGGTGGGAATCACATAACATAAATCAACAAATCCACTAAGTGAGTTGTTTGATCAGCTGGTAAAGTGGTTCCTGTTCTAGTTGGGGTGGGCTAACAACGGCTTGCTAGGCAAGTGATTTAAGGGATTCTTCGAGCTAGGAAGCTATAGTATAGTTAGTTCACATTCCGAAGGTGAAGAAGAAATGGTTATGTGTTCCGCCAGCCAATGTCATGGAGAGCGAACGCTAGTAAGAAGGGACCGATTGGTATTGGTGGCATTGATACGCCGAGGACCGGTATAGGGGCGAGGCTTTCTCCGCTTAGTGAGCCCCTTTGAGCACGTTATTAAATTCTTATTAGTATGGTGGACTTTGCCCGCCTAAAGATTGAAATCGTAGTCGATGTCGATTGGCAACT
>JAKCWG010000923.1:152500-235000 GCA_021464415.1 Lonicera japonica
AGCGAGTGAAGGTAGGGAACACGGGAGTGAGTTTGTTCCAGTCAATAAGAGGTAAGGTCTCGCTTAAGTGTGCTGTGGTACCCCCCGAGCAATAGAAGAAGAGGGTCTCTCTCCGGGGGAACTCTCAATATAAGTAGGAGCATCTTTGTGCACAGCTGATTGTGTAAGAGAATAGAATATAGGGCTATTTCCTCCATTAATGGGTGTCCTTTTCCCCCTCGTGATTGGGGTTCCGTACTTGCTTGTCTGGTACTTTAATAATGTTCGCACTCTCTTTTGTTTAGTGTAAAATCCTGATCCCAGCTGACCCCAGAATCAAAACCTTCTTGTTCTAAAGGCATGGCTCTCTCGCATCTTATTCTACTACTTCTTTTGTAGAGGAAGTCAGTCGTGAATCTCGGTCTAACTTTGTTACCTTAGCCTGGTCAACAGCCTAGTTTCCTAGGCCTCCTTCTATCCCGATATTGAGCCAAGCCCGGCACCCCTGATTGTGTTACGGATTCTGTTGTCCAAGAACAATCAAACTGTTCGTAGCTCTAATTGCGTGATCGGCTGTTAGGACGATGGGGACAATAGAGAGTCCTCTAGCCCGGTCCCGTCCTTGCGTCCTTGTATTCTAATTGTTCTTACCGAGCTAGCGAATCTAAAGTCTTTCCTTCTGTGGTTAGGCCTCTTTCTCTGTTGCCTCTTAGTTTCATAAGGATAGAAGCTTTCCTGGCCCCGGGCTCTCTTAGGCATTTTAGCTATATGCTTTCCTCTTCTAGTAGCTAGGTATCTAAATTGAGTATAATATCATTTCCAAAGAAAGAGAGTATGCTAAAATGTATGTTCTTCTAGGGATAGAGCACTCTGTAAGAAGGTAGTCTGCCCTCCATACTGAGCTAAGGTACGCACTTTAGATTAGCTATAGTAGCTATAAGAAGAGAGGAGAGAAATTAGATCGATCAGTTCTTCTTGCTTTACTCTTGCTAGGCGAAAAGAGAAGAGATACTAGTGTGAGGACTGAACTTTAACTTCCTTACTGTTTTCTTAGTGGAATACGTACTAATGCTTGCATCCACTCGAAATGCTTACTTGCTTTTAGCTTTATAAAGGATAGGATAGATCAGAATGTACATGTCTTATTATTGATAGTCGGAGAGCGGGAAAAAGGAGAGGAGTGCCTTGAAGATACCTGATGAGCTACTTTTCTTTCATATATATTGTATGCATATACTAGGAAAAGAATCCCATTTATAGCCTGAAAGCTATTTAGGCAGCTTGCTGACTATCCTATTGACGCTCTTACTACCTAACTAATAGAAGGGTATCTCCTGAGAGAAGTAGTACGAGGAGCGTTATTGTAGCAGTCTTCTTTTAGGAAGTGGGATAGCGAAACTGTGAGGACTTACCATTAACTTCCTTACTTGAACTGCGAGCTCTTTCTCTTTTGAGAACTCTATGTAACTACAGTGCTTTCTGGAATGAAATAGCGGAAGAAAGATCCTAAATTAGAAGAAAGGAGGATAGAGTTAGCATTGATTGAGAAGGAACTCTTAAACATACTCACAAGAAGGTGATCCACGACCATTAGAGCCCTAGAAAGAGGAGCTACTAACAAAAAGGGGGGGGATAGACAAGAAAGGAATTTCTTCTATCTGATAGAATTGGTTAGAATCCTCTCCTAGCTTCCTATATCCCTGGCAATGCAGTCTATCAATGGCCCATATAACATTTCTCTGTAGGAGAAATGTTGGGGGATACGCTTGAAGAGCTCAGGAGACTTTAGAAGTGTAGAGGCAGCATACTTATCCCCACACTCTGCAAGGTCTGGGGGTAGCACTGCATCATTCGAAATACTTCGAGGAGGGTGAGCACCAGCTTGTTCGATTTCGAGCAATTCTGCTATGAGTCCTTTTTGGAGCTGGCATTTTCACAGGTAATCTTCCCCAAGAGTTCCAGCTGGAGCGGTCGAACCACCACTTCATCCTCTATCCCAGGTAATCCTTGCACGGGCTGCCCTGATATGTTTTCTTCTACCCTATCTTCATTACTTCTCCACGGAACTTTGTCTGAATTGTCTTTTTTTAGCCTCTCCTCCTTCGACAGTTCTATCTAAGATACCGTTACAAACACTTCTACAGAACCCACAGGAGTGTAGGCGTGACAGAATTGACGGAAGCCAAGCAGCGTCAACACGAGTCTGTTGATGACTTTATCGCCATATGAAGAAAGATGAAACTCTCCTGTGAGCAAGAGTTCTTCGAAGCGCAACAACTTAAGATGTGCATCAATTGCTTCAGATATGAGTTGTCTTACATCTTGGCTTCTCAAACAATCAAGACTTTTGAAGAACTATGTTCAAAAGCACATGATCTGGAAGCCCAGATTTTTAGAAAGAAAGGGAAGAAGAGAAGGAAGAGGGTAAGGCTGGAACGTTTGCTACGATTGCAATGGTGGAGACAAACAAAGCCAGTTACACGAAGAGTTTGTCAGAACAGATTTCGAGGCTACGCTGTCCAATATTTCCTTTCGGAAGGGGATGAGGAAAAATTTGACTTCCTTGCAAGGTCAAAAAAAGAAAGGTCTGCAGCAGATGCAAGAAGACGATCGACACGATGGTGGGTTTGGCAGCGAGCGGCCTACGGCCGGATGTACTTCGCTAATGTTGAGTTTGCTACCCCTAAGCGAGCTAGCAGTGAAGGTCGATAAGTGTGGAAGGAGGGAGCTAGGAGTCTTCCCTTGAGTCTTCCATTCATGTTTTCATGGGTGGCTACCTATGAGGTATGGCTTGAAAGCGGTTTTCTACTATTACTTTGGAAAAATGAACATACCATAGAGATTTCTGGACAAAGACGCTCGGAGTTGACTCCCAGGAAGAGAACAAAGAGCAACAGACTTCGCTTCGATACCTACTGCTTGAAGTTCAATCCCCCCAACAACAGGAAGTTTCACCTCCCTGCGGGTATAGGATTAGGATTAGATCGTACACCCGCAAACAAGACTGCCATGGGCGGCTACCGGCTTTCCTTTCTTTATCGAGGAAGCTCGCCGGAGATCTATTCCTCTTCCTCTGCCTCAACAGGATCTGTGGTTCCCTCCGCTTGTTTTGGTCCTTAAGTGGAATTGAGGTAAAAAAGATTCATTGCCTGGTTACACCTCTGATTCTTCTGATTCAGAGTTAGCGCCGATCCTTATCTAAAATCCCCCAAAACCCAATTCTAAGGCTGGTCTTTGGGCTACCAATTGCCGTTTCAGTTTCCTCTGGTCTCGTACCGGGTGAGATAGCTTGAACGGGGGTTTTCTTTGTCGGGTATTCCGCTGCCTACGCCATGCTTTAGTCCTCTTAGCCCTCTACAGAGTCATCCTCCTAGGCTAGGCTTCGATCATCCGCAACAAAAGAAGAGACGAAATCCATGCCTGAGCCTGAAACTACATGGAAGAAAGACTGCTCTAGGCTGAGATTTTCCTCGCCTCCCTTATAGAAGAGTAAGCTTCTGCACATCTTCCTTCTTTTAAGAAAAAAAATAGAGTAAGGTCTTTACCGATCTATTCTATGAAAATTCTTCCTTATATGCCTTCCCGAAGAAAAGGTGGTTGTGAAGTGAACTTCCTTTCGGTGGAAGCAGGAAGTGCGATAAAGACTCTATTTCTTCCGCTGAGGTGAGGAGCTCCTCTATTCCTATTCTATTTCGGGGATACTCAAAGTCTTCCTATTCCTATGATTAGATCGCCCACGGGCAACAAAAAAAGGAACAACAACCGCTACAGCTTCGCTTCCTTACTTCTTGGGTGACTTTCTGGAATAAGGGACATAAGGGGCAAGGCCCTTTTAAGGCGTTATGGGTCGGCCACATAGGAATAAGAATTTGATCTTTCCCTTCAGCAGAATGGGATGATTCTTACCTTCTGGGTAAGGAGTCTTTACTAAGGAAACTTTCTCCAAAGATCTCTTTTCCCGGTTCGGGCTAACTTCTTTCAAGGTAGCTTCCCCCAGGGAATGAATTTACCAATCCAGCTTCTGATTCATCAACTTCAACATCAAGTGAAATGGCCTTCTGGTACAAATAAATTGAGCCCAGGGGTTGGCTCAAGAAGTGGTAGCGCAGGGGGGATCCAATAGAATAGATAACTCTTCATACTATTCCATTATGTGCTTCCCCCTTCAAGAGCTAAGCTAGACGACTCAAATAGTTTATAGCGTCTCGTATGGGACATATCTAGTCTTTCCCCGAATAGAGTACCTAATTCTTACTGTATCATAGCAGGCATGCGAAAGGGCTCTCTCATCTGCTATTTGTACCAGAAGACGAAAGCAAGGAATCCTAGATTTCCGAGACGATAGGAGCGAGGCTGAGCGTTATAAGGCGGCTAAGACAATCAGTTAATCTCTTTATGAAATAGATCTCCCTTCGTCTGGCTTAGCTCATGGAATAGTAGCTCTTTCGCTATAGTAGCTCCTCTGATAGTAGCAGTAGCTCTCCTGTAGTAGCTAGTAGCTCTTCTGAAGGTAGCTCCGTCGAATATGCATTAGAGTCAAGGAAAGCTGTCCAATCGGTCTAACCAATCCTCTAGTTTCAGAGTCAAAATAGGACGGTAAACAGGAGCAAGAATTTAGGCCTCAGTTAAGGCAGGGGCCATTCAAGATATTCTGGGGCAGAGCGGTGCACCGGAACTCTGGCGGCTAGCATTTCGACCGTTAAAACGAGCGCCCTGAATGAAATGGACAGGAGAAGCAAAGAAGAGTGAAGGCGAATAAAACTGTAGCCTTCATACCCGACTTCCGCGATCAAAATCTTTCACCATTTCGCTCGACAACTGGGGCTTCGGCAGCTTATATCAGTTCCAGTGTCTCATAGCAGTCTGAATCTGAATAGTACGGCGTCGAAGCGGTTCAATCTTCTTTCTCTGGATGGTGTGGTAAGGATGTGTGTGAGTAAGCGCCTGATGACGAAAAAGGTTGATCCGGGTGGAAGTCCCCCGGACGCTCCTAGCCTGAGTCCTGCTCCACGGGATAACTATGATCGAATGCTGGCTGCGTGCTACCCCGTGATCGCCAGCGGTTCCTGACTGGAAGAGGAGACCTCATTGTCAGCCTTAAGGTAAATTCGATCGATCATGAAATGTTTTGTTATGTTCTTTTTGAACCGTTCCTTCTTTATACCAAAATTTATGCAAGCCCATTGCCGGCTAAGCCGAGCCATGCTACCAAGCACCCTTAGCCAATGATCCAGTTGCTTCCGTAGAGTACGTTGATCCCCATACCCATTTCTCAAAAAATGAGAAAGACCAAGTGCCAGTAAAGACAGAGCCCACGGTAGCCAGAGATAAAGACCCCTACTATGCCCGGATTCTCGTGAGTGTGATTCAACAGAGTCTGATGCTCGTGCTCGAGAGGCAGATCCAAAGCCAGTAGCTTACCCTAGGAGCATACTTCGGTGTAGCATATATAGCGGCATAGCCCTTTGACCTAGGTGGAAAAGAGATCTATTGATACTCACCATCAGTCTCTGGGAAGACTGCAGCGGATACAGATTGACCATAAGCAAAGGCAGCTACTGAGGCAGAACCCGCATAGACGGAGGTACCACCACCGGTAGCTACGGTAGTACCATAGGCGAAGGCAGGGGAAGGACAAAAAAAGGGTAGGAGAGAGCATAGCCAGTGCGGTTGACTCTTCCGATTTCGCAGTGGATTCCGCTGGTCCAGTTCCTTATGCCCTATATTCAGATCCAGATCGTGATCGAGACCTAGTTCTAGTTCCCACCGTAGCTCATCGCTGTGTTCTGAACCCCGTAACCTAATGAAGTGGGTAGGTACATTGGAAATGCAAGCTGAGCTGGTAGGACTGCGAAGTCTTATGTATGGAAGTAAGTCTTTCACTCTATAGAAGCACGAACGGATTACTTCTTCCAGTTAGGATTCTGTTACAGCAGGGCAGGGTGAAGAGGAGGGCCAGGACTCAGCGAAAAGAGTTGTTCTCGCTTGCTTTCAGCCAGCTTCAGACTGACTTTCATTCCCGTCTCGGATCTTAATCCTTAGGATTCATTCGGAGGATCCGGTGAAGCAGCGGGTAAGAATTAGAATTGAATTCTTTCATCATCTGCTATTTCTTCTTTTTGTTTTGTTTTAGCAGAATCGGATTGGCTTCGAAGCTCTCTCTATCTAAATCTAAGGAAAGAACAAAGAAAACAAAGCTATAGCACACACTCCTCCTCAACAAGTGCTAGCGCATAGCGCGATGCTAGGATTTTTTTTTGCTTCCGAAAGAAAACCTTAACCTTAACTGTCTCGTCTCCTATTAAGACCTAACCTAACCTAGCCACCGCCTTCTGTTATCTTCCCTTTTAGTATCCGGGTAAAAAAGAAGAAGCAGAAGAGAAAGCCCTTGGTCCGAGAAAGAAGGCTTCTTCAAATCAACTACCCGGGAATGAAGGTAGGGCAGAGGCATTCAAAGAAGCTGTTTTTTCAGACGCAGAAAACAGAAGATAGCACTGGAGAATCGGCCACCCTAGAAGATGGGTTTGCCAGAAAGACCGATTCGCCAAGAGTGCACCCCCTTGTCTTTTCTTTTCGGCAGATCAGCTACGAAACCATCTTTGTTTCCGGATAGGTCTTTCTTAGGCGGATTTCTGGTGAATGAGCCGGGTGATTCCCTTGCCCTTGACAAAAACACAAGTTGTAACGAGTCTTTCCACTCATGAGATGCTTTCTAATATACGCTATTTTGAGTTGAGTGAAGGGCGGTCTAGAGAGAGTGAGTGTGATTTTCACACTGAATCATTCAATTCGAAAGGGGTTTACAGAGTTCCAACAAAAGAAATAGCGAAATAGAAGTTCCATTCCGCTCGTTGTGGCCTTAACACAGCGTTAAAGGGAAAGACATGGGGTATCAGAATAAAGGACTAGAAAAAAGGCGTAATCCAATCCTCCAAAAATAGTCATTCTATGAAAAAAGCATCCCACACTCTTTCAGATGAATAAGATGCCAATGAAGCATCTGTAGAAGTCTAAGGATTGTTTTGAAATGTTTCCGATATACGAGTGGTTTTTTTACATAAGAAAATGAACATGATGATAAGTCCGTCCAACCTATTTACCCAATTTACTTGGAAGTAGAACGAGATGATCCATTGAGGGGAGGGCGGTGGGAAGGAGGGAACAGTAGAGGCGCTACTTTGACAACGCTGTTTTCTTGCAATGCTGCAAAGGCTTTTTCGGGAATCTGCCTTTCTATTTTGAGCTTTCTTGATTCCCATGGCTTTGAATGAACACATCTGGGGACTCGAGATCGAGGAGCGGATTCAACAATTGCAACTTCTAACTTCAAACTCTACTGTGGCCCGCCCGTGACACTTTTTTTCTGCTTCTTTCTTGGCGGAGTTAGCAGAGAAGGGGAAAGCAGGCAGTAGTGGGAATCAAGAAAAACCCCCTCTGGCAAAGCCTAATTATTTAGGGCGTAGCAGGAAGATTCGCTGGAACCCGAGAGCTAGCAAGAGAATAGAAAGAATTCCATGTTGGCACGCGACTGACGTACGCTTTGCTTTCTTCTTGTCCAACCGATTGAAAGTTTATTCCAACTCGAATTGATTAAGTAATGGAGAAAGGGGGCATGCATTGACTAAGAACTTATCAACATCTTTTTCCGATGTCTACTCAGAGAAAGACTAGCTCTTATCTTTAACTATAAGCAATAGCGCCTAAGATGGAGAAAGAAAGATTACTGTATCTTGTGCACCCATAAGGAATGATGAAACCCTTCAGTGATCAGTTTAGCGTCTCAAAAGAAAAACCAATATAGCATCCCCCTTTTCGGCTTGCTTCTTTTGATGACTAACAGCGGGTCAGGCTAGCATTGGTTTATTCAATCTCTTGTGCTTACGCAACCTTAGCTTCGCGTCAGTGGTGGATAAGTTTTGTTTTGCAAGTCAAAGGTTTTCTGAATGTGCTAGTCATCACTATTTGGTACTAAAACAAAGAAATCCTTTAAATATGAAATAAATGGCAAAGTGAAAGTTCCGTTCCCCTTGACCCAGATAATGGTCTGCTCTTCTTTCCTGTTTGCTGTAACTGTAAACAGCCGATTTGCTTATTCAACAACTCTCTAATCAGTTTGGGCGCTAGGCAGTAATAACTGGTAAGGTTAGTACGGACCCTTTTCAAAGGTCACTAAAGTGGCTCCCGTCTTTCCTCACTCGAGGTCTAGCTTTCCCTTGGATTACTTTGCATCCTTCCTGCTTGAAGGAAAGTGCCACACTCTTTTTGCCACTCGGAGATAGCCTTTTCGATCTTATTGGCTTAAGCAGACCATTCGTGAGCAGATAAGATAAAAGAAAGCAACCTACAGCCCCATGCATACTAAAAGAAGAATAGGACAAGGAAGTGACATATAAGACTAATCTAAGAGGAAGCTGGTATTCAATTAGCTAGGGAGGGAGACATGGCTAAGGCAGATGCCAGTATAATCTTCCTTAGAATGGCTTGTGCAATTGAATACGAATCGCTTGGTTTAATCAATAGTATAAGGAAGATGGCATAGAATGTGCTGTTGTCGCATGAATAGGAATAGGTTGTTCAAGAAGTGGTAGCGCAGGGGGGTTGGGTGTAATGAAAGAAGTAGCTTGGGCTAATTTTAGAATTCATTCCTAGCCTCGGGCTAACCTAACTCATTGTAGCGTAGGGGTGGCGGAAAGAGTAGTTGAAGAAGCCGAGACGAGAGAGAGAAACAAGTCCCGCTTCGCTTTAAAGGATAGGATAGGGGGGAGAGAAAAACGATCTTTAGTGGTTCGTAGGTGCCTTATTTGATCTAGTAAGGGGAGCTAGAGCTAGAGTAGCATTCCCAAGCACTACCCTCAATTGCAGCCTCAGGTCCATATAAAGCAGTCAATCTACCAGCAGCAGAGGCTGCAGATACATGTCCACCTGTTTATCTACTACCATAAGCGGGATCAGTTGCAGGTCTCGAGTGTTGTGAGGGCTTTCATTTGCGCGTTAAGGGCAGTTTCTGTTATAGCACTAGGAATCGGTGCCGTTAGTCTAAGCTAAAACAGAGGGGTTTTGGAATCCATTCCGTACGCTAGGAAGCCGATCCGAACTTTCATCATAGCCTGTGCTTGAACCGAAGAAAGCGATGCGAACAGTTCAGGAGGTCGCAGATAAAACCCTTAGTTCAGTGCCGGGTTTCATAAGTACTCTCGGTCAATCATATCATTCTCCAGACGGGATGGGGTGTAGGCACGTTTCTTGGAGCAGTTGGGAAGAACACCGGCCGATTTATTTTTCAATCGTTAGAAAAAGGAGCTTGGTCAGCCATGTTCCCTACGTACCCTCTCGTTATTCCCATGATTCCCCGTTGCACCTATTCTCCGCAACCGTCGGTTCAGATCTATCTCGGGTACGGTCACTGCACTCCAATCGTTGTATCTCCAATCTCTGCCTCGGTTGGTGCACCTATGGTTCTTAAGGTTGTTGATGCCAAGAAAGAAAAAGAAAAGAAGAGAGATACCCAATCCCGATTGATGAAGCGAGGCTGGTGAAAGCATTCCTATTTGTTATAGAAAATGCGATAGAACTTAAGAGTGGGTCTTTGAGGGGGTTAGGCAATTCAATTACCAAATAGTCAATAGCAGATCTAACTAGAGGACGATCGCTATCTACTATACACTGACGTATCTACTATACTGACAACTTACGTGAAGAAGACTTTTTTGATAGGTCGAGGCAGGCGCGCTGCGGACCCACTACGAGATCTCATCGTGTATGAATCGCTTTCGCTTTGACTGGGGGCACGCTTCCATTCGGTTCTGGCTATGGGCGGGGGCCTATCTGAAGTTGGTTTCATGAGAGACGGCCCAGAGGTTTTCCATAAGGTGGTCCCAGAACCACTTCCAAATGAGAAGATCACCACCTATACATAGGTTAGGCGGGTTTCCTATCCCCAAACCTACCCGACACAGGTAGCAACCACTAGTAGCAGCATCCGTTGCTTCTCGCGCCCTCCCCCCTTTCATGCTCGTTTGAGTTCAGTTTCTGATACTGAAATTGGTCTATCTCTGGATCTTAACCTGTATTATCTTCGCATCGTATTATATTATATATAAGAGAGTCTGAAGCTGGATCTACTGCTTCACCAAAAGGAAAAGATTCCATTGCTTCGGGTCAACTTCTCCCTCTACTACTGGGTATCGACCTCAGAGATACTAGACCAGGTGTGAGAGGAAGGGATGCTGCTATTGATGGACCGGGGGGCTACCTGTGGATCTAAACTAGAATCCGAGATAATATAAAGATGCACCTGGACAGCTTAAATCACATTGGTATAAAGAGCCGGAAAGGAAAAAGAGGAGGGCGGGATGATTCTTCGTGACTGGAGATAGATCAGGAGATGTACCTATTCCGTTCTTTCCTTACTGATCCGCTAAGATTCTAGTGCGCTGACTTCCCTTTATTTACCCTTGACACGCCCAAGGAGGATAGTGGATCTCTATCTTATGTAAATACTTGGATTGACTTATTATTGCCTTCCCTCAGAATAGACCCAGCACTTTCACCAAGATGGATCACAGACTCGCCCTTCGCTGCTGGGAACCCGGGGCTAGGCAGCTGTATCATGATTCCGGAGACGGCCAATCCTTATGATCGAGCTATCGCTCTCTGCTCAAGTCGTAGGTGTCGCGTTGCTTGTAGGCACGAACCTAAGAAGCGCTTAATGCATGATGGGATCTCTCACAGCAGGTCCGAACGAATCTAAGATCTAAGCGGTCTTCCAATTGAACTGGCTATTCATCTTTCGACATCAGGAAACAATTAGGAGTTGGAGATTCACGAATCAGTCTTTCTGAATCACAAGTCAAGGATTGACATTCACACCAAGCGTAGCCAAAGCTGTAGGAAGAAAGCGCTCCGAAGCCCTTTTTAGCTCACTTCGCTTAGATAGTCACTGTGTGCATGGTCTCAATCAAAGGACCGACTAGTTCAGCCAATTCTATCGGGCACGAGGAAATGAAGCCTCTTTCTATATCAAGAATTAGTAGCATCCCAGCATCTTCTCTTGAGGTGCGAATCCATACGCCTTGTCCATTAGTCATCGAAAACGGTATAGGCAGCTATGAAAGCCATCAAGCAAAGCTTTGTCTCAGGATTGTGATCCGTTAGATCGCCGGTTTAGTTAGACCTATGCGCTATAGTGAGTTGAAGAAGTGAAAGACTATGTCCCAGATGTGAATTCCAGATTTGCTTTACCCAACTTCTTTCGAGCTTAAGAGATAATATGGGATCGATTGTATGACATGGTTTCAATAGCGGAATTGCAGGTTGGGGACTGGGAAAGTACCTCCTTACGTTCATGGGGTCGAAAGCGGGTTTCATGCAACACAACTAAAGTGGTTATTCCAGCGAATACAAGGGTGATTGGGCCCATTACTTGATGAATAGCATCTCCAAAAGGTCTATAACCCGGGAGCTATAGCCATAGGTTCCTCATGAGCGCATGGACACGGGCGAGCGGCAGGGATCCAATTAGTCGTTTAGCCTACTGAAACAGCTATTACAAAACTGAAATATGTCAGGTAAAGAAAGCAAAGCGCCGGTGGAGAATTATAGGCGGGATTTCCGGCTTATCACGAAGTGCTGTTTCCACCTCTGACCGAAGCGCATAGGCAGACTGTGAAAGTCTAGCACCTACATCCGTACACGAGCTCTGTCCTCTCCTCTACAGCGTGGGTAAGGAAAGCATCCTGCACTCGTCAGTTGTGATTCTCTGATAGCAAGCATAGAAAGAAGTCATTGGAATCTCTAGAATAAGGTATATAAGTTCTCGGCGAAAAGAACCCCTCTCGATCCTGATTCGAGAAGAAAGACTGCCTGTATCGCCCGGTGAATAGAGAACTTAACGGGAATCGGATACCATTACCGACCCGACGGGTTTCTAATTGAATGAATAGGCGGTAAGACAGCGAAGCTCATCTAGTTTAGTAAGGATCATAGTGGCAGTCCTCTAAGCTTAGCTTTAGGAGTCCCCGTAGTAATTCCGGTTAGTGAGTTCTTCCTTCCTGAGCAAGCGGTAGTAATGAAGGGAGGTGCTTCTAGTGACTTTCTTGCTCCGGTCATTCCTGTACCCGGGGGCATCATTCGATTCGAAGTTCAGTGAGCCAGTATCTGTCCCGCGCCTGTGGTCCATGGTCGCTTACTCTGATATTGGGTAGATCTCGGACAAACTAAAGTTCCAAATCGCCTTAATTCCTCTACCGCGCCTCTTGAATCGCTGGATCAAGCTTAGAAGAAGGCCTTTCTCCAAAGAGAGCGGATGGGGCCTTGCTCGAATGGCCCTAGGGGGTTCACCAAGCAGCACAGACAAGAACATTATATTAGAATATGAAATAAGAGAACTCGCTCGCTATTGAGATCTACGATCCGGATTCATATCCACCCGATGAAGAGTCCAACACTTCTGTCTGTACTTGGGTTTACCTCAACCTCAACTACGTGCCGAACCCGAAGTGAGTACTCCCGAACATGCTATGAAAGGGTTATCAAGAAGTGCGTATGAAATCTTCCTAGAAACTCATAGTAAACTACGCCCCTTCAGCTTTTAGCTTTCAAGCTGGCTTGGCTGGCACGCACTAAAACAACCTATCTCACTAGTCCAGGACCGCCCTAACATCAGTATGAAGCTTGCCACAAGAGTGTGATCCCAAATTCAATCTGAACCAGCTCGTGAGCACTCAATCCCGCCCACTGATCATCATGCTCGGTTAGTTAACGAGGCAGCCGTGGATTCATTATCTTCGCATATACCCGGTTCGTTCGCTACTGATGCTATGCACCTACAGCTTTCGGAAAGAAGGAGATAACAGAGCTGGGAGAATCGAATGAGTGGGTTAAGGGTTATCAAGTCCACTATTTTGACTGCCGTCCGCCCTACCTAAACCAATCATCATATCGGTCCCTAAGTCCCATTGCTGTTAAGGAAAGCTCGGCTAAGTTCTCCCGTGAGAGCCTATCAGTATGGGATAGGCTTCCCTTGGTTCGGCACGGTTTCACTCAGTATGGTACGCTACGGTCAGGTTCGCTCGGTGTAGGTCTCACCTTGATGCGCGTAGCTATTGCCTTGATCCTCTGGACCGCCTTTGTATGCACTTCTGCCCATTGCTTCGGAGCATTCTTTCTCAGGCGATTGGACAGGATTTTTCTATCCTTGATGTGGGGTTTCTCTATCAAAGATCCGAATTGGAGTTTGAAGACGGGGAAGGAGCCCTCGACCTGGAACAGGAGTTCTTCACTAACATAGTTTGGGCTCCTAGAATATGGAGCCCTTGGGGCTTTCTATTGGATTGTATCGACATTCCCAATGAAGTGGGATTTCCCTCCTATGGGGCCGATGAAGAGTTTCAAGAGCAAGAGGATGAGGGAGAGTATGTTGAAGAGGATGGAGAGGATAAGGAAGCGAAACCTCTGTATGAAACCACCCAATAAAGTAAGAGATGCCCATTCATCAACCAACATGCATTTTTTATATGTATAGCTTCAACTCCCCCCTTTCTGAAGAAGTTTTGGCGCAGGTGCCTTTTTGAATTAAGACTTCCCTCCGCTCATTAGATCTGAACCGCTGGTGAATTTGTCGGATAGAAAGATCTTTGCGAAACCGAAGAAATTGCTTGGGTGATCGCCCTTTAGCCTGTTCTTTGACGAAAAACACTCCCATGAGTTGTTATAATGGGTCAAACTCTCTCCTGGTAAAGGGGTACTGGAGTCATAGTGGCGGCCATAACCCTTTCTTCATTGGTTCATGTTGTGCTTCCCGACAAACTCCTTTTGACTATGCACAGAAAGAAGTGGAATCAAAGAAATGAAAGCTTATGCTGCCTTCTTTCGTAGCTCTTTCTCGTCGAACCCTTGTTGCCCTGGACATAATTGGTATACTAATTCTTTGATTTGGAGAGAGGAGATCATTGACTTACCAATCCATAAGTCATTATACTCCGCGGATTAATGCGAAAGAAGCGGGGAATTCTTGGACTTCCACATCCCACTACCAAATGGAGGAAAGGACCCCACCTCGATAGTTGGCTTTGAAAAACCGACGCGCACAGTGGAATTAGGAGTAGGGCATAGTGGAACTAGGAATAGCAGTAGGAAAGAGATTCCCCTTTTTCTTAAGGGGGGAGAGCTGGCACTAACTAATAAAGAAAGGATGGTAGAGTTGGTTGGCCAGTTCCGGCTTGCTCCGCCCTATTATTCCTGCCCCACAAGCCGTCGCTCGAACGAATCAAAGAATTTCTAAGTTTGTGCCAGGAAGCAGAATGCTCTCTAATTGAAGCTGAAGAGAAAGAGTCAGCGAAGGGAGAAAGATTTGAAACCTACCATTTGGGCTTAGTTCCCGAGTCTAGTTCCCAGGGAAAAAAGAAAGGCAATGAGAATTGTTTTGGTGTCGCCTAAAGGTTCTGTTCTCGATTTGGTTGTAAAGAACCTCACTTAATAAATTTTTTTGATTGTTATTCTATCTTAGAAGCAGTTCCTATATTGTCCTTCTTTTCTTGCTAAAGTACGCTAGCGCTTTAGTTTTCAATAAGGACGTTTAGGCTTGACTAATAAGAAAGGGCTTTTTCAGCTGACTCTGGTACAGCGGACCGTTAGCAGGGTGCCGCGGTTTGTGGGCTTGAAAGACTTAGCGCCGTGACAAGTGGTATCAGAGCCAAAGGTTAGGCCAAGAACAGCGAGCTCAAGATCAGGAGCCAAAGCGGACCGAGAAGAAAGAAGGAGGGTTTCATCTGCTCCAAGCCCCTAAAGAAGTCAATGGTGACTGCCCTAAAAAAAAATGAAAGAGTTCGTTTCTTCCTCCAATTTGATTAATAGATCGTCCAACTGGAAATGATAACAGGATGCGTAGGTCATTAGAAGGAGTTCCAATAAGCGGATAAATATAGTATACCTCCTTACTTATTTCCTCTATGGGGGAGAAAGCAAATTGAAGAACCTAATGGATATGTGCAAAACGCAAATTCTTGTTAGCCAAGGAAAATGACTCGTGGTAAAGACAAGATAGACTTTGACCAGACGTGCTCGGAATCTTTTTTTCGGGGGAAGTTCTCGCTCCTTCACCCCGTAAATTCGGTACGCTTAAAAGCTCCTCGCTTTTATTCAATTATAAATAAATAACTACTTTGATGGAGATTTGTAGCATCATTCAAGTAAATACAGATTGAGATCGTAGAAACATGAGCTTGTGATATAGCTACACCTAATTCCGGACCGGTTAATGCAAGAACTATAAATAAAGGACCAGGATCTCCTATGAAAAAGAAAAGATCATTCATACATAGCATAGTCCAAGCGAACCCACTTAAAATCTTTACTGAACTATGACCGGCCATCATATTAGCAAATAAACGTATTCCTGAGCTTAATGCGCGAAAACAATGAGGGATTAGCTCAAGGAGTACTAAAAAGGGTGCTAACGGCAGTGGGACTCCTGCGGGTAATAAAAAGCTTAAAAAATGAAGCCCATTTCTTTGAAATCCCACTATAGTAATGCCAATAAAAATCGAAAATGAGAGACCCAAAGTAATGAGAAAATGACTTGTAACTGTGAAGCTATAAGGTATCATACCCTGGGGATTACGAAATAACGAAAAAGTAAAAGTGACCGAGATGCGAGGGGAAAACTTTTGTTTAACATTTCCGGAAAGACCACCTATTTGTTCGTTTACCGGGTTCGGCACGAAATCATAAATAAACTCTACCAAGGATTGCCAAGCATTTGGTACTGATTTTCCTCCTCCGTTTTTAGTAACAAAATGAACCAAAAGTAGGACCAAACTGAGAGTGAGTAGCATAAACAAAGATGGATTTGTGAATGAGAAATACAAGTTTCCTATATTCATAGGAATCAATGGGAGAATGGAAAATTGCTCAAGCGGGCTGTTGGGCGTAATCGTAAGAAACACTTTTCATTTCATCCCTGTAGTTCCGCTTCTTGCTCTAAAAATGAAGAAAGACTTGTCGGAAATCGCCGGTTGGGTTGGTCCAACCAAGAAAGGCATGGGAGTCTTTGGGCATTGCTTGGGCTAAGTCAAGCTTGGGCCGAGTTAAGTAAAGACTGGCTACCTAGAAACTAAACAAGAAAGATGAAAACTTCCCTCTTAACATCACTAAGAAAGAGTTTTTCTACTTTTGTTTTTCATTCTCGATTTGAGACTCTAGTTCTCAATAACATATTAAAGAAATCCTTGGAGTCCCTGTAAAAGAGACTCTTTCTGCCATATCGTTGGTTGTGCTTTTTGATCGTGCGCAGCTTTTCCAGACCATACTCTTCTTCGAGCATTTCGACGATTCGTTGAATCTTATTAGTGAGGGTACCCTCATATATATGTTCGGATTTTCGTAAGTCGATAATAAGGTCAGCTACCTGATTTTCCAATGAGGTGAGCCTTCGCATATGTGAGGCCTTGTTAGCTTAGCTCCACCCGTTGGCGCCGGTTGCTCCTGCTGCTCCAACTCCCTCCAGATGTTCTATTGGTTGACCTCAGCTGCTTGGATTTCAAACAAAGGAGGAACAGGCTCCTGAGCTAGTGGTAGTGGCTCATAAATTTCCGGCACCGGGGGGAGGGCTTGCTGCACCTCCATCAAATCGACCTTATCCTCCTCAAACTCGAAAGCTGCGACGATGATGATAGGAATTGGAATGGGAATACCCAGTAATGTTAGTATGGAGTTGAAGAGTAGCAGCACCAGGAGTTGAGAAAGGAGAGAAATAAAAGACAGAAAAAGATCTTCATAAATTTGAGGTGATGATAGATCTGGACCGGTTGAAAAGGCTCTTTCTTTTCTTCTTCATTCTCAACAGGAATGCATCAACAAAACTGCCCTTCCATATAGATCGTCGTGGCATGAACTTTGTCAATAGATTCCTAGCTAACTCCTTTTCCTATTGAAAAAGAATTTTTATCAAGTTTAGTTCTTTTGACGGCGAACCAACCGGTAGCGCACTTGACACTTGACTGTACCCCAAATCTGTTTTTGAAGTTCTTTTTTGAACAGTTCGGTAAGCGTACTTAAAGTCCTAGCTTTTGCATGTGTGAACTCTTCTCCTTCCTTGCTTTTTCATACGCTTCTTGCTGGAGAAGGCCCTATGGAGTAAAGGGAAGTGCATGAATGCTGTATGACCGAACTCGAACTCGCGGAAGTCGATCATATATATATAATACGCTTCTTTTTTTTTTTACTCATTATGTAAGACTTTCACGAATTGAATAAAAAAACGAAAGAAAGCATACGCTTGTTCAATAGCTCTTTCCAATATCAAGCGGAACTCCTTCCGTATAGTAAAGTAAACTGAACACCAACCCAATCTCGAACGGTCTTCTTTTATATATGATGAAAGCGCCTTTTATTGAGTAGAAATGGAGGAGAAGAGGAAAGAGAAAAGGGTAAGTCAAAGAGAGCCAACCAACCAAAATATGACCTACTGCTGTCCCTTCACTTCTTCTTAAGTGCGAGCCGCAGATCGGGAAAGGAAGCATTCAGTGATGCCGGAGACTTTGGGCTTGGCTTGGAATGCGGAATGAATGGTTGGTTTGATTGAATGTGGAATTTGATTCGTGTGGTGTGAATGCAGGGAAGACTGAAGGTAGGGGAACGGTGTAGAGAGACACCATAGAGAAAGGCATTTTGTACGTCCATCTGCCATAGACGCCAGGACTTACTTGTTGCTAGAGAGATGAGCACCCGCACAGTAGTCATCTTTGCCACGGGACTAAACGTCTCGTCGCAGTCAATCCCGTACTGCTGTGAGAAAGCACAAGCAACCAATCGCGCCCCTTCGACTGATCCATCACTTCGTCGCTTCACCTTGTATACCCACTTGCAAGAAATTGGCTTTACTCCAGCAGGCAATAGAACAAGGTCCCATGTCTCATTTTTAGGGCGGAAATCCCCTCGCGCATTGCGTTCTCCCACTCGTTATTACCCTTTGAGTCTTCAAACGAACTAGGTTCCCCGATCTCGGACACACAAGACTGTGAGAGCAAGACAGCGTCTGCAAAGTCGACCTGCATATACTTCGGATTAGACTTCTTGATCCGCAAAGACCTTCTGAGACTTGGCTGATTTTCAGTCGTGATGTCTTCCATTGGTAGTGGTCTCTTCTCTCGATTATCTCGCAACTCTGTTCGTGAGCTACTCTCTCTACTTCTTGGAGAAGGCTTTCCCTGGCTTATGGGCTTTGGACTTTGAACCTCGCGAACACTTGTCTTCTATCAAATGGGGCTCAAAGAACTGCCAGTTCGTGAACTCTATTTTGGCGACTCTACTGGTCCCGAGTCGCTCCCGACAGAAACCTCCTGCCGCTCTGGTAACTGCGCTCGCATACTCGTGTCTAAACTCTTCGAGTCTGGCAACGCTACATTCTCGGTAGACCACCATGATGATGCCTCATCAAAGACAACATGTGGCGAGACGTATGCTTTATGGGTGGTGGGATCAACACATCTCCACCCTTTCTTCTGCTCATTGTACCCAGTAAAGATACACCGTATCGCCTTCTTTTCCAACTTTGTCCTCAACTGGTCGGGCACAAAGACGTAGCGCACCCAAATACTCTGAAATGTGAAACAGTCGGCTCTCTCTTGTACAATACCTGGTATGGCGAGAGAAAACCAAGCTTCGCTTGAGGCAATCTGTTGATGACATGGGCTTCCGTCATCATGCATTCGGCCCGGCTGCACATTCTTCGCATTCATCATGCGGTTTCGCCAAGATGTCGATTCTTTCTCTCCCCGACTCCGTTCTGCTGTGTAGTATAAGAGCAGGCAAACTGTCTGCGAATCCCGTGCTTTTCAAGTAAGCACCAACTTCTGTGATGTGTATTCCCCTGTCCTCAAACATAGTTTTCTTTGCCTTGACTTTCTAAATTACATTATCCACTAAGCTTCTGAACTCCATGAACTTTTGAAAGACTTCGGACTTCTCTGCTAAGAAATATACCCCGCGAGTAATCATCAATAAATGATTGCATATAACGCTTACCTAAGCATGATGGAGTGGAGACTCTGCCAAAGACGTCTGCTTGAATGAGCTGGTCAACTTCTCCCCAGTTCTGTACATGCGCAAAGAATGTCTGAGTCCCTCTTTCTTTCCTGAACCTGTGAGAACACTCTAAGAATATGCCAGCAAAGACCTCATTCAATACTTGAGAAATTGCATCCATCACAATAATGTAATGTCGTTTTTATGTGGTTGAGTAAGAGGGCGTAGCTTCCCAGGTTTCTTGGGTTTTGGAATAAACGATCATCTATACATGAAAAGGATAAAACCTAAAGAAAGAATCCCTTAATGCCTTATCAATGGAAAGGTCTTCGAAACTATGAATCTTTCATCTCTTCCCCTCCCGCGATAAGGACGTGTCTAAGGAGGCTACTTCGGGCGGGCGTGCTTCTTTCTATGGGGGCGCGCATCACTTTGGACGTGCTTTACCGGCAGATGCATGAGTCGGAACGTAATAGCTAGGCACGTCGTGGGAGGAGAATAAGCAAAATCTGTTGAATAATCAAAGTCAAAGTGAACATCTCGCTAATCAAAATCATCATCACGAGCAGTAGCTGAAACTGCTAGTCGATCTACCGGATCAACTTCTGCCTACCCCGCCCGGTCAAAGATCGTCGGGAGTGTTTTTTCTTGTTATTTATAGGGGGGCCAGCCTCTTATTCCACCCACGTCTATCCATAAGTAGTGAGAGCGAGCTTGGTTCTCCGGCGCCTGGCTATTTCCCCCTTCCAGTCCCCCCGGTTGGGCCAAGCTAATGAGATCCGGGCTCCGCCCATTTGTAGTAAACGCAGCTTAAAGACTATCACTCTTCCAAAACATTTCTTTTTCGATGAAACAAAACCCATACTAGTTATTCCCACCCTCCCCAGGGGGGTACTTGATTGATCAGGAGAAAGGTCCACTTTTTCCCCTTATGATATGGAGGTCGTTAGCGCTACCAGTGCATTTGTTCCTCTGCTTGTCCGCTACCCTTAATAATGCCTTCCGTCAGTATGAGTGAGGGTGTTTCCCAGCTCCCGGTCTTTCTAAACAAAACAACAACGGGTTCTAAGAAATTCAGCCTTGTCATGGCTGGTTGGGGTTAGAATTCATAAAGGTGGGTAGAGATGGCCGCAGTAGATTCTTCCGACCGAGTCCCAGTGGCAGAGTCTTGAGGCACGGATCCAACGGCAAGGGAATCAGCGGCTGATCGCGATTCATCAGTCGCAATTCTCCCAGCAGCTATCCATTTGAGTTCGCCAGTCAATGACTGAGCCGTGATTGCATAAGTAATAGAGCAAGCTGGAGCGGAGGCAGCAGAGACGAAGGTGAGAGCAGGGGGGGGTAGGAGTAGGGCACCTAGTTACAGTTCGCCCGAAGCATCGCTAGAGGCATAGGCAGTCAGAAAGAAAAATCGTGGTCGATCTTTCTCAGGCTATCGAATCAGCAAGGGTTCTAGAATAGTAAAGGCTACCCGATAAAGGATGGCTGGCATTCATCAGTACGTGGATCCGCCGTAGGGCTTGGTTCAACCACTCGACAACCGGCACTTGCCATTGAAAAACCAATTGTAGTGCTTTATGCAGCGGGGTACCGCGATCGAACGTCACCGGAACGTCCCGATATGAGAAAGCCATTTCGGGTGCGGTAGATCAACAACCCGAATTACTACACGAAATTTGTGGAATTGCAAAAGGCAAGTGAACTCGGCAAAACGGAATGCTTTGTGAAAGGTTCTTGATCCATTTGCTGTTCACCGCTCAGCCCATAGCCCCATAGCTATAGGGGGGGGCTAATAAAACCACACAACTGATACACCGGAATATCATTTCCTTTATATGCTTTTGCATAAAAACGAAAAAAGTCGCGCACTCAATCCAGTTTTCGCACGAAAAAAGAGGTCTCGTTTAGAGCCTCAAATCTCGCTTGTTAAGGCGCTTTCACACTCACGTCAACCGTTGAGACCCGCATGCGCGTCTCACACCTGCGCATCGACGCCTCAGATAGTTCGTTTAGTCCCAGCAAGTAGAGGGTTCGAAGAAGAGGAACAAGGATTTTTCTGCGCACGGATACGACTCAAACAAAACAGCCCTTCGGGGGGTCACATCCATTTGAAACAGGGTGGTCTCAGTGCTAGGGTAGGTTGAAGCCACAAGAGCAGGTGGAAAGACCAAAGCGAGTAGTGGTCTCATCGCAAGGGCAATTAGTACGGGTTGCCATATATGTCTGGATGGATTGGAACGAAGGGATGAAGGAGGGGAAGCACCAATGGAGGCAAGTATCCTATCCCATAGGGCTGGCCTCCGACCATCAAAGAAGGGATTGGACTCAGGTGGGCAAGGCAGGATCCCAACCCATTTCTCCCATCAAGCAAGCATCAGAGTCAACAGGCTTTGTATCTTTCTCATCCGGGATAGGCCCCGAAAAAGAAAGAGCTGCGAAATTGGAAAAACTAGCACAAAGAAGCGATGACTTTCTCTTCCCTCTTCGGATCGGGCCAGTCACCTTCATTCGATGCGTATAGTTTTTGCTAGAGTGGGCGGCGGTGTTCCTCCCTCAAAGTGCGGTGGAGAGATGAGTTGCAAGATGAGTCGATGTTATCGAAGGTAATGATTCCTGTCCAAAGAGACTCCGGAGTGGCATATTCGACGCAAGATGAACCTCTATCCATCAACTGATCTGTCTGGGGGCAGGAAAAAGAGTGCCGATCCCCCTCTTCCGCCCATGCGTCTCGTCCAAGGGCGAGTCTAGTATTCCGCCCTTTCTGGTCGCTTGCTTCCGATTCCCCTACTTGACTCGATTCAATCCCTCCTGCCTTCCTGTTGCATCTTTCTGCATGATGCACTTCTGGGGGGAGCAGCGGAGTTTTCGCCTGTCCCTCTAGATTAGCCTATCCTTTCTTTTTCATCGGTGGGGGATAATCCGTCCGTATCAAAGGTAGCTCATTCCTCCGGATTCGCCACACTTTGTTCCTAAAGATCCCTCTTTCATCGGTATTGAACCCAACTAGCGGGTCTCATCTGACTGTTCCTATCCCCGGGATCGGCGGATAATTGCGACTCTTGTGCAAAAAAGTCTGGAATGCCAAGTGCGGATATTTGACCTGCATTCCTATCAATGAAAGATGAGCCTCTATAACTAAACATAAGATAATGGAATCTAAGCCTCGATTGAAGATTCCCTTGAATCGGATTTCTCGAGCCGGTGAGAAAGAGAGTTCGATAGATACCACAGCCTTTACGAGGATGGGTGCCTCTCGGCAAAAGGAGACTTTGGATGCAAGAAATCGATTCCATAGGAGATTTCGATGCTAAAAAAAGTGAACCTTGGTGGCAAAGCCAGAAGCACCGGACAATATGTTTCGGGGTCTCCTCTTCGTTCATTTCGTAAGAGCTTGGACTGGGAATGAGATCACAGAAGAGACTGGACTGTCATATTCAATTGACGCATCAACGGCAGCAGTTTTATACGCATAAGCTATGGTGGCATCTTACTCCAAGCTAACTGTTGAAACGGGTTCAAAGTCAACAGCTGTTCCCCATCTGAGAGAAGAACAATCGGCGGCGGCACCGAGAAGTACGACCCGAGGCCGACCCGACCAATAGGAAGACAAACAAAGCAAAAGCATTAATTGCCGACCTACCCCGAAATGATGGGAGCCAGCCGGAGCCAGACAAGACTCTCCCTCGCCTGCACGCACCACCTTATGGGATTGATCTCGCCAGGTTGAATGAAAAGTACGATTCCCCAACCCCAAGGTCTGTGCGCTCAGGTGGGCATTTATCATATCAGTGGAACTTGCTTGTAAGAAGGCGATCGACCACAAGCAGCGGGTGGAACTCCTCATATCCGGGTAGAACTCCTACTATCTATCGAAGAGAGAAAGAATCCGCATCCTCACTATTCATATGATTCATATGATGGTCGATCGTCTCTTCCCCATCTGCCACGGAATCCCTCGGACTCCCTTTCTACACGATATGATGAAAAGCACGACCCTGCGCTTTCGGACAAATCATCCAATCCAAAGCGTCTCGCCCAATAATCGTGATTGATGGTTACCCGGTAGTTTGTTTCACCAGACGAATAAGCCATTTCAAAATGGTGGGGTGGGGCACTCATCGCTATCAAAGTGACATCACCGAACCGACCGGAATTACATGTACCCAACCCAAGCCCTATACACCGGATGCTGCCCTCCCTCAAACCGCCCCCCTAAGCTTCAAGCTCAGTACTGAAACTACTTCAACTTCAATGGATGAACTTCTTGCTTGCCTGCCACTCCTCTGAACTTCGCTACCTTACTCTAGTTTGATAAAGTGGAATGAAAGTCGATATTTCACTTGAACTTTAAAGACAGCTACGGCTTACAAAAGAAAGGCTTTTTTCTATCGTTTTCCCAGGCCGTAATCACCTATGAGATGGCTTTCACAGGGCTTCTTGCTACAGAGAAATTGCCGTAGACAGCCTATTAAGGTAATTAGATCTTTAGCTCCTAGTAACGCGCATCCCTTTGATTGCTTCCTTACTCATAATCAAATTCTAAAGAAAACAGGACTCTCAAGTCAGGAATAGCGATCTGGCTTAGCTCATTCACTCCTAAACTCATGAAATCAGGAAGACCCGAACTCGGAAAGACCTTAACTCACTTCACCAACTGGCTTAGAGCGATTGGACAGCTTTCAAAGCAGCTTTCCTTGCTTCACTTCTGAAGTCATGAACTCAGGAACTGGCTTTCAGAAAGACCTTAACTTACTAAAGGAATTCTCAAAAAAAAGCGAGTCTGCAGCCCGTGGAAAGCGAGTCTCCTAAACGAACCCGCGGGAACAAGTAGGCTTCCTTGCTTGACTCTTTTAGCTTCTAGGATTCCTAGCTCTAATCAATAGGTAAAATGGGGATTAGAGCCTTGCTCCTTCTATCTCCTTAGGCTCATCAAGGAAGACTCGCTCTAGATCTTCATTTGCTTCTGCTTATAGGATAGCACCTTCAGGAAGTTCCTATTAAAGAAGGAGACTATTACAGGATGCTTTGCATACAGACTAGTTGCATCCGGCTGCCTTCTACTTACAGAAAGGCTCACTCTAGGAAAGGATTCATACCCAGACTAGTCCTACCTCTGCTTCTAATGCTCGAACTCTTGTTGGAGTCCGAGCTCAAAGGACTAGGCTTGCAGACACTTCCTACTCCCTAAGAAGAGTCCTTAGGAAAGGAGGATCTCTCTCTTTAAAGGAAGGGAATCAATCGAAGAGGATCCTACATCAGATAGATTGAACAGGCCTTTTGACTATCGAAAAGAGGCCTTATAGCCCGAGTCCTGAACCACTGGAATGGACAGACCGCAAGTCAACAAGCAAGAGATCGTTTCCACTTTCCAGATGCAAGAGTTGCGACCGATTAAAGCGAGAAATTCTAGATAGAGGCCTATAGAGGCTTACTAATAAAGGGACCGGTTGGAACGACTGACAGAAGAAAGAAAAGCGGGAAGGGCATCTATTTAAAAGAAGGAACTCATTCGTGGACTGATTCCGACTGATTATTGGACAGATGACCCTTTGCCATAGACCAATTGCAAGAGATTCGCTAGCATAAAGAGATTCGAGATTCGCATTACCATCAGACAGAAAAGAAGACCGCTCGACCCTTACAGATGAGCTGACAAGGCCGGGGGCAAGTCTTTATAAAGGAAGAAAAGAAACCGCACTAATGGAGACCGAAGCGCCTATGCTGCATTCCAAACAAGCAAACAAGGAGATCATACTAAAGGACGGAAACCAGTAATAGTATAAAGCAGCGGTAAACAAGGACCGGATGGGCACCAAAGATTTTGCTTGTGTCTAGGGATAGTATGGTTTTGGTTATATCTAGGATAATCAACCCATTATGGAGGATTGTGTGGTTGGTACATCTCACCATTTACATAAGGTTCCCTATAATTTATGTAGAAGTCCTTCGTACTTTGCAAATCATCAAGTCGACAGACTAGGTTTGGCTGCTGACGGAACGGAACCTATAAAGTTGAGGTCTAACTATAGGCTGATAAGGAGGTGTCTCTGCATTCTCCTTAATCTACGACTAAGGCTGCTGAGGTGGCAGGTGTACAGTATTCACAATGGCCTGTACCCCCCTAGTTACCTTTGTCATTATGAGGTGGCTTTTGCACATTCTGAGGATTAGGTATCGGAGCTTGAGGATTAAGTCTCTTAGGTTATCTTTGGGTGTTAACAGTAGCAATGGTTAGGTTGACAAGATTGACAAGGTTCTTGGAAGTAGTGTTCTGGCTAGGGTTTGGGAGTTTGCAACCCTTAAAAGTGTTCAGTCCAAGCTTGACATTAATCTTTTCCTGTTTATGGGCAGTAGCAATGGCTTGATCCAAAGTGTGCGGCTCAGCTCTAAGTACTTCTATTTCAAGGTCATCCCGAATGGCCTCATTGAAAGCTGCAATAGTGGTTTCCTCAGTCACATTATCCTGAATCTTGAATTGGGGCTAATCCCTCTGTGTTGGTCAATAATCAATTCCCTTTACTGGAACCTCTTGAAGATCCGTCTTTGAAGATCTTGGAAATCCTAATATATTGGTGACTTTCTCACAAGGAATGGGCTTCCGCCTGGAAGAATGAATTCCCTTATTGCGCCTAAACTAGTTTTACGGAGAAAGAAATTCTTTAAAGAGAAGTTGTTCATCACTGGACCAATGAGCCTGGTGGGTATAGTAGTAGCAATGGACATCAAAAGGCAATGAACATTGTTTATGGAGAAGAAATAGGTAGAAAGCACACGGACTTACTAAGCCATTGAAGGCAATAGACAGAAAAGCCAACATAAGAACGAGTTTCACAGTCTTCAGTGGTTTCAACTTCCGTAAGAGGAGAAGGCACACCAAAAGCCTCGTATGCGGAGTAGCAGTAGGTCTTCTCAAAGAGAGCCTTGTCGTCGTAACCGAAATCATAATCGCTGGCAACAATGGACATTGCCTTATTAGCCCAAGAACTAGGCAAAGACGAATCAAAGCTTGAACTGAACTCGAGCTAGTCATTCCTCTTTCAGAGCCTTCCGCCGCAAGCTCCTTTGTAGATCATTCCACCCACTGATCCAGCTAAGGCCCGCAAGCTACTCGATTTTTTGTTCTTAGCTGCTCTGGATTCGATTCTAGATGCTACTTACATATGATGTTTTCTTTCACAAGGTAGCGCATCTATATAGCATAGCTGAAAGCGGACAAAAAAAGCTGTTCCCATAGCGTTACGTAGGCTTAGCCTCTTTCTCTATCTATATTTATATATGAGAATCTCACCAGTGGACAGCGAACAAGCCACACTAAGAAAGCAATCCATCAGACTAGAGGGAAGTTGGTCTTTCTCAACGTGGTGTATAGCACGAAAACCCATTCACAAGGTTTCGCTATAATCAAGTGTCAATGGTGTGGCACGCGTACTTGATCGAGGCCCGTGAGACTGAAAGAAGGATTTGATTACCAACGTCGGGAAAGATGGTTATGGAAAGCCTATCATGACATCGTTTATCGCGGTTCATGTGTGGCTGCTCGCTCTTGCCTTTCCTTGTCCAACTGCCAGCGATTGAGAGATAGATTTATCCTAGTAAATGCAACCCTCTGTTTATGGTAGAAAACAAACGTCCTTCTCGTGAACCTACATGACTTGGAGCTTAATCTCGATCTCAATCTAGACATTAAGTGCCCGGTCTTCAGTCTTCAATCGATTGCACCGTCTTGATCAAGTAATTCAGAGATGAAACTAGAGTCTTCTTTCTTGCTAGGCGGATTAATGTTGTCAATAGTATGTTTCACAAATCATTAATCTTATTCTTACTTACTGAAACTCCTTCGCTTTTGGCTCTTCTCGGGAAGGGCTGGTCTGCTTGGGTAGCTCAATTCCAAAGCGTAGCTGACTTTTTGGGGCTAGGCATAAATTCGCGGAATAGGAATAGCGAATGCAGGCACAAGAGAAAGGGTAATTTACCTTCTGGGATGAATTCTGTCTTGCCGGGACGTTTTCTAACTTTAGGAGCACACATTGGCTAATTCCATCGAGTAGGTCTTTTGTCTAGATCTTCTCTTTATCTTTCTCACCCATACCACCCTATTTAGATTTAAGTGCACCGCTTGCTTTCTTTCAGAACCTCGCCTTTGAGAAGCGGGTTGTCTTTCGTCGGACTTATATATACCCGAAAGTTCGGTTAGAGCTAGCAGCTTACCCTATTGAACTTTTGAGGTTAACCTAACCGGCAACAGAAAGATGCCCTGCCCCTCTAATTGAAAGCGGGAAGCCGCGAGCGATGACTTATTCTCCTACGTAAATAGCTTTTGGAAATCTTACCCTTTTCTTTTATGTCCATCCGCAAAATCAAAGAATTAAAAAGTTTTATTTTAATTAACACCCAACCTTCGACACAGGATAAAGGTCTCCTCTTTCTTCGCTTCGGGGGCGGAGGTCCTACGGTAGGTAACAGCAGGCACAAGCAACTTGAGTTAGGGAGGCCCCTCTGTAATGTAACTTAATTAAGAAGGTAGGCGGCTTATCAACTTGACCTTACCCATAGAATTAAACCCTAGCTCCAATATTTAAGTTTGAATCAGAGAAAAAAGTCTCTTAACGAAAAACAAACGGCTTTTGATCGGTCCCTGAAAAGCGTGATGTGGCTTAAAAGCCCCGCTATTGGCTTTCTCAGCCTTTGTTTCAGCGGATTCTGATGCTTCAGCCTCTTCTTTAGATTTGGAAATTCTCTTTCTAGCCAACCTCCCTGGATCTTAGGATTCGGGGTGAGAAGGTGATTCTCACTGGGTTTCCGAACCATTCTAAGAAAGGCATTCGCTTGCTGATGCAGCTGATTCAGCCTCTGCTAATGCTTTTGTCTCAGCGGATTCTTCCGATTAAGCAGATGGCACTTCTTCCTCACCCTTGGAACCGACCGAGGTCCTATCCTTCCCTGTAATGAGACGAAGGAAGCGAAGCGGGCTGCTTGTCTTGCCTCGAGCCCATAGAGAGAGGTACTGCTCTGGACTAGGATGGTGCTGCTCTGCTTAAAACTAGGCTAGGAAATGGGCCTCCCCCTCTACTCTATGGTGCTTACACATTCTCTGAAAAAGGAGAAGACTTTTTTCTTATGCTTTACGGGTACGGGATGGGATCTTTGTTTCTGGGCTCTCAGAGTGGTGTACTCGCTACTGACTTGGGACTGCTTCCCTCAGATCAGACTGGACTTAGGTTACCTACTTACTCAAGCTGTGAATCCTCATAAGAGGAAAGCAGCAACTTTCTATTTATAGAAGGTAGATTAGTTCTTTCATATCCGATCATCAACTGCATAACTAGAAAAAGGGGATTGCAAATCAAATGGAAAAGCACCGACTACTTTAAAATGAAAAGACACCTACGCCTTCCAAGAAAGCCTATTTGAAGAGAGTTGTTACAGGTATAGTATCTACTCATTCCTGAAATCAAGGAAGATCACGAGCGCCTATTGGCTTTCTTGCATATTCGACTCTCTAATGCATATTTGACTTCGCTACCTTACTCTAGTTTGATAAAGTGGAATGAAAGTCTATATTGTACTTTACTTGAAAGAGATCCTACATCGATAGTTATTCCTTCCTATAGAAGAGGGAATGCTTTCTGCTTAAAAGAGGCCGAAGTCCTTCACCCCAGAACTAATAATGGAATGGTAATCCAACTGATTGACGACTATACCAGGGCTGCTTAAAACCGGAATTTTTCTAACGGGATTCGCGCCATAAAAAAAGACTAAAATGGCCGTACAGAGCCTGAGCCTATTCTCATCAGACAGAAGACCGACCTCTGGAATCGATCTAATATTTAAAATTCGTTTATCGTCGCTATATGAATTTTAGACTTTTTTTATATTATTTATGTTGGGTTCTTACGTTTATGCTATATTTGTTTCATTAGGGAAGTAGCCTAGCTCAGCTGGGGGAAACTCCTAATGGAAAGAGTACTCTCATTAAAGCTAAAGCGGGGTGACATATTACCGTTGACCTCAGACCTCACACCAGATTTCCTCTTCCCGATCCCCCGAAAAAGGCAGATGCTCCTGTAGGTAGGAGCTACTTCACTTTCGGTGTTCGGCGCTCCCTTCGAACTGATATCCAAAGATTCCCTGTAACAGGATGGTTTGAAATGATGGTTTATTACAGGTTCTGGTGACATGAATAGGATGAGCATACGAATGAGCCGGAACATGGATAACGTAGTGGTTCGAGCCGGTCGAGAGTACGAGATTACTGACCGAAGACTCTTCAATTGAGATGGGCCGAAGCCCTGCTAGCGAAGGAATGCATCCAACAGTGTTCTGTCTCATTGGCCCTCTCATGCCAGAATTTGCTCATAAATCCACTTTGTTCTCCCGGAAATCACTTCAATTATAATACATGACTTATCTTTTTTTTTGAAGTAATAATGAATTAAAAGAGAAAACCAGTACAAATACACTGGGACATACCCCAGGCAAACGAAACAAAGAACACAGGGCAGGCCCTAAGCACCCGTTACACAAGGAGGAGAACTACAAGCAATGATCTAAGAGTTAAAGATAGCAGGAGAAATGCCCCATGAGTGAAGGAACCAGCTATTTTCCTGCGAGGGGGGGAGCCCACGCAAGGAATTCACTCTAGCCCTAACCCAAAACACAATCTCATAACAGACATAACCAGCATAAAATTATTTCCCATGGAAAATCCGAGAGTTCCTTTCCCGCCGGATTCCATAAACAATTGCAGCGAACATAAGCCTGGTGATCAAACTGGAAAGAGAATTTCCCTTAATACTAGAAGCCAACCAGCGATAGGTACCCTCCTAACTCATCATAATGGGCAGGATATTACATTTCCCGCATTATATAGTAATAAGCCATATGGAGGAGGAAAAAGGACAGGAAAAGAATAGATGATCAAGAGACTCCTCTTCCTGCCCGCATAGAACGCAAGTCGTCCCCACATAATGCCCATGCTTACTAAGGACATCCTTAGTGGGAAGTCTTCCCAACACAGCCAACCAAAGAAAAAATGCATGGCGGGGAACCGTGCCAGGGAACCAAACTGCCCTATGCCATGGGACAGGAGGCTCTTTGTGCCTGAAAAGATCCCAAGCACTCTTAGTAGAGAAGAGGCCTTTAGGGGTCCTTTTCCTGGTAACCCTGCTGCCACTTAAACTGAATTCATCATGAACAAGAAGTCTTAATTTCAGTAATTTCCTCCAGGTCCAGGAACACTCACCAGGAGCCCTCAGCGTCCAGAAATTCCTATTCTTAATAAGGTAATTTCTAACCCAGCTAGACCAAATGGAATGGTCGCTATCCGTGCATAAATGCCATATGTGTTTCACCATGGCAGCACGGTTCCAAGCTTCGACATCCCTGAATCCAAGACCCCCTTCCTTATAAGGGGGACAAAGGCTGTCCCAAGCAACCTTGGCACCGCCCTTGCTCAAATCATCCCCCTTCCAAAGGAAGGATCTCATAACTTGTTCAATCTTTTTGGTAACTCCTTTTGGAAGAATAAAAAGGGAAGACCTGTATACCTGGATAGCGAACAAAACCGATCTAACCAGCTGGGCCCTACCTGCATAAGAAAGAAATTTGCAAGTCCAGCTCTTGATTTTGGCGGTTATTCTTTCCACCAAAGCATTGCAATCTGCCTTCCTTAATTTTGAAGAGATAAGGGGGACCCCAAGGTACCTCACGGGAAGAGACCCCTCTTTGAAACCCAGGACTCCCAACAAAGAATCCTTAGTATTGTTGTCAACACCGCAAGTAAATAAACTGCTCTTCCCCGGGTTGGGAGAAAGACCAGACAACTCCTCCAAATTGATCAGGCAATCCTTGACCACTTGCACCGAACATCTGTCTCCTTTGCAAAAGATGAGGAGATCGCCCTATTAGTCAGGGGAAGCAAAGGTGGGAAATTTAATCTTTCTTACACCTGGAATGGAATTCAAATTGCCCTTCCTGAATTTTGGCATCCAGCAAACCCGAGAAAGTCTCCATGACCAGGACAAAAATCTAAGGGGAAAGAGGGTCTCCTTGACGAAGACCCCTTCTTCCCGGGAAATCTCCGTTCAGCTCCCCATTTATATTGATAGAGAATCTAGGGGTGGTAATGCATTCCATTATCCATTGAACCATGACAGCAGGAAACCCAACCACCTTTAAGACTCCCTCAATGAAATCCCACCTAACCATGTCAAAAGCTTTCATGATGTCAACTTTGAGGGCACACCGAGGGGAACCCTTGTTTCTGTGAGAGTTTCTGAAGAATTCCTGGGCCAGAAGAATGTTATCCCCAATTCTTCTATCTCTGATGAAATTTGATGTTTACAATTTAGGCTAGGGAGGACAGCCTTCATCCTATTCGCAATAATCTTAGCGATGCATTTGTAAATGGTGTTGCAGCGGCCGAAAATCCTTTAAAAGTTAAGGATTGGGCACCTTAGGCACAAGGGTTATTGCTGTGGAGTTCATTTCCTTGAGCAACTTCCCTGAGGCAAAGAATTATTTTACAGCTTTGACAACCAAGTCACCAACAATGCTCCAGCAAGAAAACGGATGCGCGTTGCTAACGCGCCCCTTATCAATCAAGTTCTGGCGCGCTAGCGCGCTCGTCCGTTGCTTGTTGTGTAGACTGAAAAGATCTATTTATGGGCTCGTCACCCAGTTTGACAAATTGAGTGCAGTGGTGTTGTCATATGGCTTTAGGCGGGCGTACTCGGATCACTCTGTTTTTGTTCGTCAGCAGACTTCAGGTGTGATCATTTTAGTTTTTTATGTGGATGACATTATTGTTACTGGGAGTGATAATGAAGGAATTGTTGAATTGAAGGCTCATTTGAACAAAGACTTTCAGACTAAGGACCTCGGTCATCTCAGAGACTTTCTGGGTATTGAGGTAGCTCGGTCCAAGTATGGTGTTAGTCTATCACAGCGCAAGTACTTGACATATTTACTTTCTGAAAGTGGTATGCTGGGTGCGAGACCTGCTGAGACTCCTATGGACTCTAATGTCAAGTTTGAAGCTGAACAGGGAGAGCTGTGTAGTGCTCCAGGAAGATATCGGAGACTTGTTGGGAAACTTATTTATCTTACTGTGACACGACCAGATATTGCTTTTGCTGTTGGAGTTGTTAGTCAGTTTATGCATGCCCCAAGACAGCCACATTGGGAAGCAGTGTGCAGGATATTGAGGTATCTGAAGAATGCTCCAGGAAAGGGTCTTATGTACAGGCCGTCTGATAGCCTTGATATGAAAGGATTTTCTGATGCTGATTGGGCTGGAAACCATGATGATAGAAGATCGACTTCCGGTTATTGTACGTTTAGTAACATGGAGGAGCAAGAAGCAGAATGTAGTGGCCCGATCGAGTGCAGAGGCTGAATATAGAGCTATGGCTCATACAGCCTGTGAAATGATGTGGGTAAGATCTCTTTTGCAAGAGATGAGCTTCATTATGTCTGGCCCCATGAGGATGTACTGTGATAATCAAGCGGCTATCTACATATCAAGTAATCCAGTGTTCCATGAAAGAACCAAGCATATCGAAGTTGATTGTCATTTCATTAGGGACATGGTACTGAGTAAGCAAATTACTACTTCTTATGTGAAATCTGAGGAGCAGCTTGGGCCCTCCACCGAGTTATGAAGTCGGTGAAAGACTCAGGGGGTCCTTGCTTAACGAGTTCTAGCTTACGCCTTGAAAACTTAATATATGTATTGTATGCATAGTGCGTCACAAAGGCGTTAGCGCATACGTTTTCTTGCTGGTATCACTGGTACATGTGCTTGCTGCTCCCTCCTGGGCCATATCAGTGGAGCTTGGATCAGCCTTAGCTGATACTCGTTTTACCTCCACTCTAGACGTCGGAGAGAATCTAGGCCTATGTCCGTCCGATGCTCAACCGATAGCCGGTGTAGCTAGGGCCGGGGATGAAGCTAATCTCTCCGGTGGATAGGCACGCTAATCTATTCAGATCAGCTAGAAGCTTAATATGAACTATTCTTTTTATACCTACTTCTAGCCGGGGAAGGTTGGGCCGATCAACGACAATATCCGCTGCTGGTTATTCCTTCCATGCCACTATCTAACCGATAGAGGGAAGGCCCAACCCAATATGAGGAGTTTTTAATGGTTCTGGCTTGAGCGAGGGAAGGGGGCGGGAAGGAGGGCTAAGCAGGAACAACCATTCCAACTATCCGCTGCAACCAACCGACAAAGACCTTTATCGCAGGTTAGAGGAAAGCATAATGGAGTTTTCTGCAAAAAATCCGGTACGGCCTGACTTGAAAGGGGGGAAGGCTTTTAAGGACTATTTGCTGCTTTCGAAACACTCCTTATCGGTCCAAACAACCGCTATTGAGATTATCTGCTGCTGGAGGGAACTTGCTTACAACTTCTTCAATTCGATTACGTTACGTATAGAAGTGAAAAACGTATGCTTGATCCGAATCTGAACAAAGATCATTAATGGTGGATTCTCTCTATTCCGGAATGAGAGATGATCGGATTGAAACAGAAGAAGGAGGGAGGAGTTGTTCATTCCTGTGTTGGCTGCTAGAGAGGAGAGACTATTGAGGAGGGGTCCGGTTTCGAAAAAAAGAAAGTCGACTGAAATGCAGAGTAGGGTATATGAGTCAGAGGAATGATTTTTGCTTTTCCTCTCGAAGAAGTCGCTTTTTTCAGTAGTTTGCCACGGGTCATTTGCGATAAGCTTTCTCGATTGAATCATTCCCGGACAGAATGAACGGGGAAAAGCGAAGACGCATGATGAACTAGCTCTCGGCTAAGGCTCGTACTTCTAGTGGCACCACCCAGCGTAGAAAACGGAAGGAAGTCGCTCTCCTCTTCTACCGCACCACTAAAAAGAAAAAGATAAGATATATTCTCTTTTTCATATCCGGAAAGAGAGGAGCTGAAGGCCTCAACCGATAGGGAGAGCAGTGGCAGCTCCCTTACTTGATTGGCAGGACAGAACAGACTGGCACTACTACTAGCTCAACTACCCTCTTAATGGACTCCGCCGTTAACGGCTTTATCATGCTATCTATATGTGTTGATCCGTTAAATGAAGGTAAGGATAGCATGTTGGTTTGTTCACACAGGCAGCGTGATTGGGGGCTTCGCAAGGTAGTTAGTTTGTTCATCAAACAGGCTCAACTGCTGCAAACTAGTTAGTTTGTTCATCAAATTCGTGCCGCATGGCTATACTATACACTCTATAAATAGAGGGTCTGCAAGAGAAGCCATAAGCCTTCGTGCTCTAAAAAAAAATCAAAGCATTTTTGGAGGAACTATGTCTATGGCTATGGCACAAAGGCTTGCTCAACTTGGAGAAGAAATCGAACGCGTCGAGAACCAGCTCCGCGAACGCCGGAGGCTCCTCTTCGCCTTTTGGCGATACCTACCAAAAGACCAAATAATAAGGGAAGCCGAGCTCAGGCTCCAAATGCTGCGAGCTGCACAGCACTCGCTCATTCTCTCATTGGCATTGTGGTTCCGCGGTGGCCCAATAAATTAGAAGAAATTAACACGCGCTTATCTTTTCGTGTTTTGTAATCGAGCAAGACACTTGCTTAAATAAGAAAATAACTGCGCTTGTTTTTGGGGCTTGTATGTGGGTGGAAGTAGTTTGTTTGTTGTCCTTTCTAGTCTAGTGCAATCAATAACCATAAAAGCCTTTAGATCAACTAATAATAAAAGAAGGAAACAATTTACCCTCTCCCTAGTAAGTCAACAAACTCATGCAAAAAAAATGAAGAACAACATCTCGAATAAAAGAAGAGGCCGTTTATTTCTTATTTTAGAATTTTTTGTTTTTTCTATTTGTTATAATTAATGGTTTGTTGACCGTCAGAAAAGATTATCTCAAATATCATCTCCGGGCATCGCTACAACTGCGCTGGCTCCACTCCCACTTACCAGGACCTCTGAGGGAAAAACCCCTATTCCAGGAGTCTTTCAATTCACTTTCAGATGAATGAAAGATAGTCATTGAATTCACCAGCTCCGGCTGAATGAAGGGGGAGGAAGCGAGTTCACCTCAAGAATGAAATGAACAATTTCATAAAGGAGGGTTGTAGCAGAATATTTGACGTCTAAAATCCCTAATCTGGCAAGTCTTTTCCAACGGTGTGTACTTCTTTTCAAAGTCAATCAGAGTTTTGCTAATGTAGTACATAGCATACTGATGAATCAACCGTGGAGATCCTAAAACTAATAAGCAAATCAAGATTCTTGGTGTATTCGGGGAAAAGATCGATCCTAGCATTGACCCGGCCGGCTTCTCCTTGATGGAGAGATGGCTTGCTTTATGGGCTTGGGTATGGAGAGGCGATAGAAGCAGTGAGTTGACCTGACCCTTTGAGTTTCGTTGTTAGGGTTCCAAACCTTCTAGTTTCCAGTCTGATATCTTGTTTCACTTTGATTTCAAGGGTCTTAGTTTAACAAGTCTAAAGCAGATGAGGGACTAGCGAGTTCAGTTCTCTTCTAGTATGAGGAGGCAAGTTAGTAGTGTCTCTTGCGAGACCTAACCATTCGTTCTAACAAGCGGGTTTCCTTGTTTTTAGGCCTTGAGGATGTATCGTGCAAACAAGCACGGGAAAAGATACCAATCCAAGAGAGAAAAGAAAGTCCGCGAAATTACATAAAGATAGGAGAAAGCTTTTTTTATCTAATAAAAGATAGACCAATCCACTTTAGCAGAAAAGTCGTAACGGAATAACTTAAATTTACATATTTAAGTCACTACGTTATCTAGTTTCTCTTCTCTCTCTTGTGAATGAATCTTTTTCGAAAGTGCACTTCGAACTCTTTCTATACCTAACCTCATAACGACCCTTGAAGTAAGATTATGTGAAACTGTCTGATTAAGTCAGTCTTCCGGGTGAGAAGACGATCATCATCTAAATAGAGATAAGGGGCTCGTAAGTATGTACGGAACTGATGACCACCCCTGGGCTTGAATCCAGCACTCCTCCTTAATGCCTCTTTGTTGGTTTTCTTTATATTGGGAGTAGAGGTCTTGCTATTGCATTTGGTCTCTTTCATCTGGTGAATTTTTGACTTTCGGGGCATTGACTCAGACCAGGAAAGCATCCAATTCTAGCAGTAAGGCGTTGGTTCGGTCGGCTGAGGTCGCTCTTCGCGAAAAAGAACGTACGGTACTTTATCGTAGATAAGGAGCGCGGCGATCGGCAGTGAGGTGAGGCGAACGACGAAGAGCTAGTGAGTGGGTAAGACAAGGTGTAGCGCAGTCTGGTCAGCGCATCTGTTTAGGTTCGAATCCTTTCACCTTGGTGTGGCGAAAAAGATTGATTGTTCTAAATTTCCGATGTTTCTCTTAACTCCTATTTTAATTGCTTTTCTTATGAGTTCGCTAGTTTCTTTGATCTTACTTAGTCTTACCTTTCTATTGTCTTCCAAGAGTTCGACCCATGCTCTTTTTATTAAAAAAGCAATTCCTTTACTCATTCTAACAACTATAGTTTTGTTTTTTTATCTTCTTTGTATGAAAATAGCGTGTCTTGGTTGCTTTTTCTCCTGGGCTTCCAAGGTCGGGTGCCTTTTGGGGGGGCGCGCCCTATCTTTCCTGTTAATCAAACTGGGATGCTCCGGGGGTCTGGCCTTGGCCTTTGTTTTAGTTTACAACGCCTTCCTCACTGCCGAGGCCACGTATATGGCTCCATCGGGCTCCGGGCCAGTGTCTTCGGGTGCCCTTTCACAAAGTCACCCTGTTCTGGAGGGGATACCTGTTCCAGAGGAACATACGTGGGAAGCCGTGTCCTCCCCCTTCTACTGTTCCTCCGTTGTGCACATCCCTGGAGAAATTGAGGACCCCTTGACCCTGTACAAATTATCCAAATTAAATAGGTTTTTGATGTTTTTGCAGCTGGATATTCACGGGGTCATTGAGCCGGGCTATACTCGAGCCATCCAACAGGAACTCGACCAAACTGCAGCGGACGCACTCCCGGCTAAGCTCGACTCTATCATTAGGAGAGAGCACGCGCAGTTTCAAATCCAGGAGGAAGGCTTCAGAGTAAGTTCGGCTGGGTCTTAGTCAGTTGGAGATGGGATTGCACGTGTTTATGGATTGAACGAGATTCAAGCTGGGGAAATGGTTGAATTTGCCAGCGGAAGAGGGGGTTCGATTCCCGTTATACGCGATGTGGCGAAAAAGACTGATTCAACGAGATATGCCTTGCCTGCATTAAGATTTAAAACTTGTCGTCTACTTTCAGGAAATGTTTGGAACAGAGAACTTACAATAATACAACGCCGCATTCTCCGAAGATTGAGGAACAAGAAGAGATCTATTAAGAGAAAGATTTATTCGAGAGAAAATCTTAACAGTTACATCCAATCACAAACTACACGAAAGTTGCCCCTTTTTCATGGAGATTTACCCATCACAGAGATGCACAGAGGAACAGAACGAACTTCATATATCCCTTTTCCACTCAATCCAGAAACAAGATCGGACGTTATTCCGGTTCGTCTCCATTTTCGTGAAACTATTCCTCAAGCAAGGCAGCCGATAAGTCATCGAAGGGTTTGTGTGAATAATGGAATGGTAAGCATTACTCATTTTAAAGTTTCCCACGGTGATCTAATATCTTTTCAAGAAAATGATGCGAGAACCCCCAATTGTTTAGGGGAAGAAATAAGGAGATCCTTCTATATCGAAATATCAGTTGAAAAAATAATAGGAAAATTCCTGGATCACCCGGTAAGAATGTGGAGAAGAACCAAAACAGAATGGTTCCGCCTACTCAAAACTAAGAGGGGATGCCGCCTACTACTAAAATCCCGGTTTTTGAAACAGTTGCGTTCTTCTATGCAAGAAGAAGACTTAGAAAGAACAAAGAAGTTTGGATCCGAAAAAGTATGCTTAGGCAGTTCTTTCGCTGAGCACAACAGAATGAAGAGGAATTTGTATCATTTCAAATCCATATTCTTATCGAAGAGAAGGAACGAGAAAAACCGAAATCTTCCTACTCGAACAAGAAGTCCTATAGTTTACAACTCTTCTTTATTTAGTAATTCGACCTATTGCTCCGCATCCCCCCATCAGTTGACTATGAAGAGAAAAGTAAAAAGGATCGAACTACCTACTCATTATTCGGAGGTGAATCATAGAACACCAAAAGCTGTGGTATCTTATGGACCTAACATAGGTCACATCCCTCACGACATAAGATTGAAAGATCCAAACCTTCTTCTTCGGAGCGGAAACGGACGTGGCCAAAACATATAAAGATCGGCGTAGTCGCTCATAGGGACATATCTATCCGGATAGAGGATAGTCTAGATCGATTCATAGATAGATCTCTCTCCATATAGATAGGTATCTCCGTGGGTAGAGATAAAGATAGGGATCCATCTAGATCTTGATTCACTATTTCTATTTTTATTTTCTGGATTCTGATTGATTTCCTTTTTTTTGACGACAAGTTTTAAATCTTAATGCAGGCAAGGAAAGATCGTTTTTCAATTATTGGGTCGGAGCGTAGACGAGCGAGCAGAGCCCAGGAAACAGGGAAGCCCGTCATAGAGCAGTCGACTAGAAGTAGAAGACTGCTGGCCTGAGAGAAGGCGGCCTCTCTCGGGAAACATGGCCCAATTTCTCTTCTTTCTTTTTGATTTAAGGTTTCTTTCTTTTTTCAGGGGCCCAGAACGCTAAAAGGTGGGGGAGAAGGAAGCCGAACCTCTGATCGACCTGGACACATAAAAAATTCTCGGCGTCGAGATCCATTTTGTCTTCCGTAAGTAACTTAGTGAGTGCTTTCTAAGAAGGGCTTGGCTTGAAAGAAGAAAATGAAATACGAACAACCGCGCTGGTCGTAATAGATCGACTTTCATGCTAGTTCTTGCTCCAGCATGAAAGTTCCATTTCAGGGAAGGACGACGTACTATGATACTTTCTGTTTTGTCGAGCCTTGCTTTGGTCTCTGGTTTGATGGTTGTACGTGCTAAAAATCCGGTACATTCCGTTTCGTTTCCCATCCCAGTCTTTCGCAACACTTCAGGTTTACTTCTTTTGTTAGGTCTCGACTTCTTCGCTATGATCTTCCCAGTAGTTCATATAGGAGCTATAGCCGTTTCATTCCTATTCGTTGTTATGATGTTCCATATTCAAATAGCGGAGATTCACGAAGAAGTATTGCGCTATTTACCAGTGAGTGGTATTATTGGACTGATTTTTTGGTGGGAAATGTTCTTCATTTTAGATAATGAAAGCATTCCATTACTACCAACCCAAAGAAATACGACCTCTCTGAGATATATGGTTTATGCCGGAAAGGTACGAAGTTGGACTAATTTGGAAACATTGGGCAATTTACTTTATACCTACTATTTCGTCTGGTTTTTGGTTCCTAGTCTGATTTTATTAGTAGCCATGATTGGGGCTATAGTACTGACTATGCATAGGACTACTAAGGTGAAAAGACAGGATGTATTCCGACGAAATGCTATTGATTCTAGGAGGACTATAATGAGGAGGACGACAGACCCACTCACGATCTACTAAAGGGCAAGTAGCTTGATTGGTTCAAATCCAATTCGTGAGATGGCAGTGATCTTTAGCTGGTCATGGCCATAATGTGCTGTTTTCCTCGGATTCATTGGAACCTTCTTTTTCAAAGCGAGACTTCCTGGATCTGTTAACAGAGGAAGGCAACACTAGCAGGCAGGCACAGGACTCTATCTTGATGAATGTGAACTCCAAACCCCCCTCTTCCCTTTCCCCTTCTCCCTTTCGTCCCCCTCCCCCGCCTTTATTTTTGATTTGACATCTCTCTGTTCGAAAAAGAAAGAGAAAGAAGCGAATGTGAATTTCAGACATTACAGGTAATCTTTCATAATTGCATATGGCTGTGTTAAGCATATTTCATGTCTTCTTAACATGTTTTTGGTGATCAAAGTCAAGAAGACGAAGGGATGGACCAAAATATGGTTATTCCAAGAAAAATGAACGGTTATTTCGATGACATGTTTTAAGGGGGTAAGGAACGATTGGAAAGAGTTTTACCACAGCTCTGCCGCCTTTGGTCAATGAGATACGTGGATTAGGCGCGTCATTCGACCAATGTTACATGAACAATGGTCAAGGTTAGGCTCGAGGGCCTACTCATAATCTAGATAACAATCATCATATACTTGAAGGACAAGTTGCTCCTATGCAACAAGAGCATCACCAGGAAGTTGGTTTACCTCAAGATGAGGCGATAGAGCCCATAGGGTTTTTAAACCAAACCCAACCTAATGTAAATCCTCCCGCTATTAGAAAGAGGAAGAGAAATCCGTTGAGGGAATAACCGACCGAATAACGGTAACGGTAATGGTAATCAGATCCAAGCTCGTAATCTGGGCGAAAATGTCCAAGTTAATGGCCAGAATCAAGTTCCCATTAATGAGAATGTTCCGTTGGGAGTACACCCTCCTGTGCCACACTATGTCCCTTATGTACCACTGGGCCAACAAGCTCTTCAAGCTCTAATGGCTCAAAAGAGAAATGCTTTCGGAAACAACCTAGGCTATCCACAGCCATGGGGGCAAGGCCCTGCACTATTTCCAAACTATGGCAACTTATGTGTTTATGATTACGAACTAGGGTGGCAAGATGAAGGGAACGCCTGCCCGAATGCACCTTTGTTGCATCAACTTGGCCCACCTCCTGTTCAGCAACCTAAAAATGCGTTACCTGCCAACATTGGCAACCTAACCATTGAGCAACTGAACGAAATGATTCAGTAACGATGCGCCCCCCCTATGGCCCAACGCGGATTGACCGTCCTCAGTTCCTTAAGGCATATCCTGAGTGGATCGATGGCGCTCCTCTCCCTGGGGGTTATAAGACCCCCTTTATTACGTTCTCAGGAGAGGACAAGCAATCCACAGTGGAGCATCTTGCTCGATTCTTATGCCAAATTGGCGAAGCTGCTGGCCAAGATCATTTAAGGATGAAGCTTTTTCCAAACTCCCTCACGGGCGTAGCCTTTACTTGGTTCGCGAATTTACCCATAAGTAGCATTCAAAACTGGAGACAAATAGAGGATGCCTTTCACGCTCAGTTCTATAGAACAGAGCCAGAGGTCACCATTACAGACCTCTCTCATATGAAAGAAAAGTCCTTTGAGAGTGCAGAAGCATTCGTCATTCATTTGAAAATGGCCAAAAACAAGTGTCGTCTAGTACTTCCTGACAAGGAGTAGGGGCCCATGGCCATCTCACGAATTGGATTCGAACCAATATTCTCCCTCACTTTCAGGTGACTTCCCCGTTAGTCGATCGTGATCCCACCCACCTCTCCGTAGCGCTCTTGCGAAACCATTGGTTGGCTTCGAGTCGAGTAAGAGTGCTTTTCGTCGGCAACTTTAGACTAACCCACGGGTTTCACCATTTCTTTGACTTAACCTGTTATATTAGATGCCATCCTTTATTAATATATCAATATATCCCGGTAAGATCTTCGCAATTGCCTGTCATAGGCCCGGCAAATAGGCTTGCCTTGCTTTTGTAACATTGGCTGCTTGGTCTAATTGGCTGGTATACCCTCCCTCCTTTCTAGATCTGTAGTTGTCTGAGGAAAAGAAAGGGCCATAGAGGCCAACTTGTCTAAAGCAAAATGCGAGGGGGTCAGACGGCTCGAGTACAAGTGTCTAAACGTGCCAAAAACGGCTTTCTTTTTGATAAGCAAGAAAAGGGATGCGCCTTAGAAGGGTGTGGCACTCGCCCGTGCAAAGACGGCTCTGCGAGTCAGCCAAAATCAAGGCGTATAGCCCCGTCCAAATGAGCACAAAGGCAACAAATATCCGCGTATCTTTCCTTTGTTCTTGTGGATTGTAGCGAGGGGACGAGCTTAGTAGAAGAAAGAATCTATCTTAGAGCCGACCTTTCCTTTCTATTCTATCTATCCTAGGAGCTAGCTTGGAGTTCCTATACTAGTTGTTCTATTTCTCCTATCGTACTATCAGACGAGCAGACGCAGACGTTTCATCTATTGTCTTATCGTCTTCTCTTCCTAGTTATATCTTCCTGTAGTTCCTGTAAGCCAAGGAAGAATTCTAAGTCCTATTTACTTGCCTGCAAGCCCTATGAAGGAAGGTGCTTTTTCTTCCTCTAGCTGATTTGAGCCGACACCGGAGACCGATCCATCCTTCGAAAAGTGTTTTGGCGTCCTTGCTTTCTCTCAAAAATTGCATCCTCTGATGAACCACCGATTGCTTGGTTGCCCACATGAGGAATGCTTACCGATTAGTAGATTAGAAGCATAGTCCTGACTTTCCTGAAAGCTTAGTTGAAAGCTTAGTAAGGAAGTCAACTGATTGACCTAACCCTTCTCTTCTTCCCGGAACGAAGCGGTTCGGATAGTGGAATTCAATTCGCAAGGACACAGAGGGCCCTAAGATCGTAAGATTGGTATCCCATGCATCTAAGCCCATTTCATTCTTCTGAGAGCAGAAAGAGTCTCTACAGTTGGTTCGAATCAAAGAAATACCCGGTCAGTCTAACTTGAGCTTCGACGGGTATGGTGTTGCAGTCGTTTTCTAGCGCTCCGCCACCCCTTTATCTTAGTAGGGGGCTTTTAATCCAGATCGTGAGAAAGGATCTGTTGACCGGGCGGAATATGAATGGTGGGAATGCCTCTTATTCGAGGTGCCTAAAGGGACCAGAGGACCGACGTTACCTTTCATCATTCGGGCTTGAAAATTCTTTCGGATCTCTAGAAAGATACGGATTTTAGGATCCTCTATATCATATAGGGTGAAACGAGGCTGTATAATACCAATACCTTAGATTAACCAAAGAGGCACGGAAAGCTAGAGCATCCTTTTTCTTTATTAGACCGCTGTAAGTCCACTTAAGGCCCAGTCCGATACGAAGGAACCAAGCCATTCGAGATCTGTCGCAGAGACCGCTCCCTCAACGTAGCGTAGAAGAAAGGGCTGAAACGGAACCCTTTTTCCAATGCAAGGCACTGAGCACAGCGAAGTGTGCGACCGAGAACTTTATTAAAAAGTGCCAGACTTTATCGGGTAGCTGGAATACTAATCAGTGCGGAGCTGTCATTGATCACTGGGTTGGCCCCCGGCTGTAGAAAGTCGGGTTAGTGACTCCATTCATTCCAATACACACGGAGAAGAGCAAAGAATCCATGGTGTAAAACAATCCCTGTTTGATTGAAAAAAATGCATTCTTTTTAATGGCTAGCTAATGTGCGGCTTTTCCTTTTCATTCGAACGAAAAGCTTGGTTGAGGCAAGATAAAAGTCGTCGGTTTGCTGTGTAACAGGCGAAAAAGAAAGGCATGTCCCTAAAAAAGTGAAGCTGTTCGTGTGACGGTGTATACTGAACATTATCCCATGTGCACAGGCTGGATGGACCTCAGAGGTCGCGGAGGAGCTGTTATAGCTGCGGGTAGCGGCCTTTTAGCCGTACTTTATGAGGAGGCGCAGCCGGACACAGAGGCTTAGGCTCATTCTATTCAAAGAGCATGGTAAAATAGACAGACTTTCTCAATAGGGAGAACCATATAAGGTGAAATGCACTCCATCATTAGGCACCGAAGGTGTGGATACGCCCGTGGAACCCTAAAGTTGTGGTACATGTTTCAGAGCCTCGCCCCGCTCGTCCTGTGTCTCTTTTCGGATCTTCGTAATGAAACTCACACTTCGCAATTGTTAATTGCTTCTCAAGGGAAAGAGAAGAGCTTTTAAGCCACGTTGAGAATGGGTGGTGGTTCAGGGTAAGAAAGCCTAAGAAGCATTCCCTGTAAGCGGCGAGTGCCCATAGAAGAGCTTTCCTTGTGCGAGACATCCCCTGTGAATGAGTTAGATGAGCATCTCCTACTTCTCTTTTTCTTTTCTTATTTCATATGTCGGAAAATAGTCAAAAGACTCTTTACCTTTGTTCGACCTCTGGGAATCGAGAAAAAAAAGTATCAAGGCAGTCAAGCCCTATCTAAGTAAAGCTACGGCTTGACTGCCTTACATAAAGGGATGGCTGCTCTCCTTTATTTCACAAAGAGTGGACCTTGCTTCTCTTATGATTTTTGATACTGCTATTTTTGCCCCTTCACTCGCGTCCCAATCCGTTGGATCAATATACAGCTCGGACATCTCAAACGCACGTAAAGATGTACTTATAAGAAAGGCCGCCTACGCGGTTGTCCCCGCTAAGAATACATGTCTTTTTAAAGCTCATTGTCCTGAGACATAGGTGTTACAGTTTTCCGGAACCTTTCTATCCGGCATACCAACAAACAACTTTTCACGAAAGCCCTCAAAAGAGGAGATGCGCTCAAATACAGAGAGGAATGGAGTAACTCAACTCCGAGAGAGGAACGTGGCTCTCTAACCGCTAGTTTCTTACTTCTCAGGTTCTTACGGGGAATCTCAAAACAAGGTTTCCATACAGATCTTTGGCCATAGAATTGGTTTACCCGTCTTGAGGCATCCCTTGCTCTGCTTGCTCCGCCTAAATATGTATCAATAGCAATGGCAAGATCAACTACTGAAGGGGTTGTGGCACCCGTTTGGCTTTGTTGGCATGACTCCAGGAATTGATCTGAAATAGCAGCCTGCTGACCAAAATGCCTATTATAAAAGAGGCACTAGCTAGTTTACTTGCCTACTTCTTAGCTTAGAGCGAGGACGTAATCCCGGCTCTATCAGCAGAAGAGGAGATCCTTCGTCCAGGAGTCCATTTCTATCTCGGTCTGGGTAATAGTTATACAGTACCTACTGAGGGGAGGGCTCAGCGAAGCTCGTTGTTTAATAGTCTTTCTCGTCGGAATGTTTATGCGGGCGAAAGCTTAGCGGGCCCACAAGAAAAAGAAACCGGTTGACGCCGGAGACATGCTTACGGTCGCCAATCATATGCTTCCGGCCGGGACGTCTGGCGCAGGAAGCTCCGGCGCGGGGGGGATAGGAGAATTAGGCATGAATGCCCCTGTTTCATCAAATAGACCCCTATTTGATCTTAACATGGAGCCGGCCCCTGACCCTTCCTCTTCAGCCGACCTCGATTCGATAAAAAAGAAAATGTTGGAGACCGAGCGAGAGTGAAAAGAGGCCAGGGCGGAGCTAGCGTACTGGGAAGAAAAGGAAAGGGCCTTTTTTTGCGAAGAGGGGCTCTCCAGCTATCATGCCAGCATCAAAAGTGGGGAATTGCACAACCTGTACGTTTGCCTTCAGAGTAAACTGGGGGTTCTCCGAAATGTTGAAAGATGCTCTACCTGCGGTACCTAACTAGCCTTTCACTACAGCTGTTTCATCAACTAAAGCAATATCCGATGTAGCGCATTCTCCCTCTTTCGCATATCTTCAAAACTGTCAGATAGCTAGTAAGTAGTTCTAGCATTTCCGGTTGTGATAGTTGTTGTCCGAGCTCTGTGATTCAAGACAAAGAATATAGGATAGAGTTGCCTTCCCTCATTACATTTGTCTTAGGTTGAGCCTTACCCACTTGCTACAGTAGAGTGGCCCCCAGCCTGGGACGGGCCAACCACCCTCGCCTCGCTACCAAGGATGCTATCTAAGAATGCCTTTGGCAACCTTTCTTACAGAGCGGCAAGGACTTCAATCCAAAAACATGTGTGAAACCTTATAGCCTACTCAGTCGCAAAGCGAGATGATCCAATCCAAATAGGCATGGCTTCTAGGGGGAAGGAGCAACGTGACTTGCCCGCTAAACGTCCCACTCCCTAAACTTACCGCACATTGTATAGCCACTGAACGGTTTAACCTTTCCTACCACCTTTTCACGGTCCGCAATCACTCTATAGCACTTACACTTTCTAGCTCGGACCCCAATAGGCCAATACATATATGGGGCAAAGATATAGGGGAAAGGACCCCTTATGAAAAAAAAAAAAGAGAGGCTTGCAGAACTCACATAAGTACCGCCATTGGTTAGTTTCATCCAGGTATAATAGCTCATGATCGCTTTAGGGTCCATGGGAATCCATTCCGTCTATCCTGCTGCTGCCAACCAAAAAGACTGGCTTCACAAGCACAAGATAGCCCAACCACTCACCCCTCTTTTCTCTCTCTCCTTCGTACCCTCAATATAAAGAGTTCTTATCTATAAAGAAATTTGGGAATGCTCTTCAATCGATCAATCTATTTAGCAGGTATAGCACCTGAATTCCTGCACCAAAGAGCTAAATTCGAGGTTCGCTCTTTATCCGGGCCCGGTTAAACGCGTTATATATGCATTATCTAGTTTACCGTGTGAGCCGTCCACCCACTGCTTATCTCTCTGTCGCGTCATCGCTATCAAGTCACTGATCAATTGCGGAGTCGTTATCACTACAATTGGTATCTAATCGCTACAAGAGACTCGAATTCTCCATTTTTGTTCTCATCTCACTGCGAAGAAGACATCGTATAATAACATAACGTAATGCATTTCCCTAGCGACGAGACCATCAAGTAATCGACTTTCAGTGGTTATTGCCCAGACCCGAGAAGCTCCTGGCAATACATGGAATTTTCACCCGGATCTGGGATCAACCTTTAGCTACATGGGCTTAATTGGGAATCACACTCAGTAGAAAGTAGAAAGAGGCTCATTTCTGCATTGGGAACGAATGGAACCAATTACGAATAGAATGAACTTCATTGCTATTTGATGATGATGATTATTTGAACTAAACTCTTTGATCATTCATCTAGCTACAAGGGCCAATTCTGATTCCTTTGCTCTAGAGAGACTGCGGCAGATGAGTGACTTTATGAAAGAAGAGCTGGGAGAGCAGGAGTTTAGAACCAAGCTGATCAAGAGGGAGGGCACTCTATTAGGAGCCAATTTCCGATTACCACCTAAAGATGCTCCGGAAGGCACCATAACGATAGATGTTCCAATGACCAGAGTAATCGGCTCCAACAGAAGGGCTTCCTACAGACGGGTAAGCAAGGGAAAGGAAAAGAAAGCCGCCTATCGAGGAAGACTTAAGGCGGAACGGGTACAGGAGATAATAAGAAATGCCTGCCTGCTCAACCAATAGGGAGTGCCGGCTTATATTGGGTGGACTGGACAACCAGCCATGCTAATAAATGCTTTTTTTTTTCATTCAAAAATTTGTATTTGCGATCTCATATACCATACTAACGGGATCGGGTCTCTAAAAAAGAGGTCCACTCCCGAGGACAAACCTCGCTTTAAAGGATAGGGGGGGGGAGAGATTCGGCTTGACCACGGAGAATAATAGGGAGAAGGGCCGGGCAGAGGCGACATGGTTTCTTTCTTGTGATGGAGGACCCCTTCCATCTCATTATGGATGAAAAGCCCCAAGGCCAACTATCCGGAACTCTTCTCTTCTATAGACCCTGCATTCGAATAGAACCAGCGCTATGGCTTAGCCGATCTCTGCTACAGTTGTCTTATGCGCTTGGAAAAGCCTAACTGAAGGAGAGACTTTCTGGCAAGAGGAGTTAAATGGTGAATCGGGAAGCTAAGCCTTACACACAGGAGGCGTTCGCGAGTACTCTCTTTTCTTTTGAGATTAAGTCGGGCCCTTGTATCCCCAAATGGATCTCCACTCCTAGTCTTTCACATCTAGCATGATTAGTTACTGCTTGGCTTACTCTTTCTTACTCTTTTATCCTCCTTCTCTATCAGGGCCATTACACTTCGATTCTATATAATGGGTCTGGGAACAGGATATGGTACAGAAGGTCGGTCTCCTTTTCCAATGCCTAGCATGCTGGCCGACCCTACTCCACTCAGAGCAAGACAGCAGACAAAGCCCCCTTTAGGAACTGGGAACCAGGTAGGCTAGGTGGGTGTCTAATCCGCGTAGAAGCTCCTGGTCGAGTGTCTTAGATTAGAACAGCTTCTGCGATTTGTCCTGTTTGTGGCTCGATCTCCTGTCGTGTTTTATTTAGATAGCAAGACTCTCTTTAGGCCCACTCCAAGGCACAAAAGGGCATACTCCTACATCTGCGTATTCGAAGCCTGATTGAACCGCGGGTAGCTTGTATGATGCCAAAGTGAAGAAGCGTCAGGCTCGGCTGTTAGCGCTTCTCCCTACTTATAAGTCAGTGAAATCCCCATAAATGGAATGAAAGCACACCATTCCAAAAAGGGGCCTTGTTGTGTCCTATCCTTTAAAGCGAAGCGGGGCTATCCTTTTATGGGTAGGCTTTAAGGCCCGATCAAAAGCCGTTAGGCGGAATTCCATGCTTTACGCCCTAATAGAGGTCTGCAACGAGCCCTTGCGTTAAGTTGAGTCGGGCTTGACCCTTTTTTTTTGTGCAACTATCAAAGTTAGAGCGCATGCCCCCGGCACCCTAATTTAATCAACTGGTCTCTCTCTTGTCATCAGCTCTGATCTGCTCAAAGGGAAACGAGACACACTTTTTTTATATGTCAATGCCCATGGTAATTCATTGTAGGCTGTCCCTGTTAGGTTGAAAATCATAAACTGCTGCATAGCGCTTTCCATTTCTGTAGAGCTAGGCAGAAAGAAATCTCTAGACTCTCCATATTCTATATTCTCTGAACGACCTTTCCTGTCACATATATTGGCTTTGCCAAACCCAAATGGAATTCATTGCCCTATCAGAGTGAAACTCGACTCGCCCTATATAACTCATTTTGTGAAACAAAAGAATGACTGAGTCAGAGAACCATCGTTCCGGACTTTTCAACAGATAGCCCATTTCTTCTTGACTTCGTCCAGGAGAGAGGCATACTTTAAGCAACCCCACCATACGCTTCAGCTTTCTAAGCCTGAGTGCCCCAAAACACACCCCTTCTTGATAGGATTGGATTTCTACTAACATCTTGGGAAGGGGAATATGAAAGATGGTTATTTAGGGCTTTCTCTCTCAGCCCCGTTGAGCCCTTCTTTGGCAAATCATAGTGGGTAGGACAAGAAGCTAGATAGGCCCACCCAAAACAAAAGACAAAAGAGCAAGCCTGTTGCAGCTCCCGACTCTAGCGCTTTAAGCATTCCGATATTGCTTTCTATCTTCCGGGGGTCAATCCTCTTTGGTTTGGCCCTTTCAGTCGATAAGCTCCCACTTCCCCCCCCTATTTGGAAAATGAAAAAGAAAAGGCTAGGGCCCTTTTCCTAGGACTCGAGACACAGGTACACGATCTCAAGCCTTTGATGAGCGTACGTTCTTGGAAGCGCTTAAGGTACCCCACTTGCTTGATCTTAATCCCAAGAAGCTTTTCAAAGCGAGCAACCCCAGAAAGCCGAAGGGTGAGAGGCTCTCTCCAAAATACCTTGAGCTCGAGCTAACAGGATTGAATTTCAATAAAAAGAAGTGCCAAACGGGGTGGGGATAGGGGAGTCTAGAGAAGCTTGCTCATATTGTTTTACAAAGAATTTAACAAATACAAATAGAGAGTGGTAATTGCGCCTATAACTCAGATTTAGAAACTCAAGGTCTTATTATCGCTTAGCGCTTGTGCTAAGGTAAATTCAAAACACTCTGTTTTAGTTTAGCTAATTCCGGAAAGATATTCGATCGAAGGGAACAATACCTCAACGATATGAGTTGCATCTATAGTTCCTGGTCAAGAAGGAGCGATCACCCATAATTACCTAAGCAATTTGGTAATAAAAAAGGATAGCAAGAAAAGAAGCGACTGTTGAGGACAGAGAGAGTAGGCTCTCGTAATTGGGTTCGATTCCCGTTTGTCTAATTAGCGAGAGTGGATTATGAATCCGCCGTTCCCTTGCTAGTGGAGTCACCCGTTCCAGATCATGTCATGTGAACCCCCTAGTGGTCAATCTCCTCCTATCCCCAAACGCATCCAGTGGCCCTATTTGAGAAAGAAAAACCAACGTTAGTCATGTCAGATAGGCAAACATGATAAAGGATTCCATCGCCTAAACGGCTCTATTTGGGTACGTCCTTTAACGGCCGAGCCCGAACAGCAACGGAAGAGGAAGGCTCTATGTCCATGAGGTCTCGAGCTGCTTTTTAATCACCCCTTTCTGCTTATTTTATATAGTAGATCAATAGCTTGTGAACTCCTTGCTTTTTTGAAAGCATATCTATAAAACATTCCGATTCCAGAACTAGGCTGGGTCAAAGACTATACTAAACGTTCGGCTAGGAATGAAGAAGCCGTAAAGCCCCTCGACACCCCTTTTTGAATCGGGTAAGGGGGAGATTTTAGCATCAAGCCCGTTTCAAGTAGAACCGATTCCCCTTCGCAGCCTCCGTGGGCGCCCGATCAAATCACCTGCTAGACTGGCCTCCAAGCTCGATCTCTATGTAGCTATGAGAGACTTTCCATCCGCTTTACCCGTCTACATTTCCGAAAGGTAAGGCCAGGTTAAGAAAGAGAGTAATACCTACGTTTCGGATACGCCTAACCCAACCACATGAATAAACTAGGGCACAGGAACCCAACAATTGTTTGATCGCTCTCCCGCTTCTGCGAGGTTTATAGAACCAAAGAACCCTTCCACTTATCTATTTCCAAATCTATGCTTACGATTTGAATAGCCGAACCTTCCGTTCCAAAGAAAAGAGTAGATAGGTGCGGATAAGGCAGATAGGGAAAGGGCTTTCTATTTATATAAGAAGCCTGTTGTTTGGCCTGGCTCTTATAGTAGTACTAATGGGCGCACTTTAGAACAAGATCAAAGTAGGCTTCCCTCATTCTATCTAATTAATACGGAATGCCCCCCCTTTCTTATAGGAAAGACTTTCTTCAATAACTTGAATGCTGCAAATTCCGCCTTTCTTTGTATTTCGTATACCAACCTCCGGGGATTGATGGGTTTTGCAATAAGGCAGCCAGGTGCATAATTGGGCCCATTCGGCATGCGCTCTTAGAGAAAGAAGCCTCGGAAAAGATGCAGAAGGAGAATCCCGTGGAATGTGAAATAAGAAAGGCTAGCAATTTTCATTCTTCATTCTATAGTGTGGTGTGGCCCGCCCTAGGAATTCGACCACGCACTGTGAGTTGGGTGAGCGGTGGGTCTCAGTACCATGGCTTTTAATGGCCTTCGATGCTTGTTCATTTCTTGGGAAGAAGCCCTAACCGGATAAGAGGGAATGTATCCCACGTATAGATAGAAGAGAAGGGTCGGTCCCTATCTTTTTTGTTAATATAAAGGCGCAGGTGCCCCAATGTCTCTAATATGGGATTTGGCTGGATCTACACGAGACCCATAACCAAAATAGGGCTCCAAGCCGGGCTGCTTCATTCAAGTCTAGGGTCGGGCATTGATGGGTTCCATATTTCTCTTCGACACGGACCAAGACGGGAAAGAAGCTACCAATCTGAAAGACCCAGTGAGCACCTCAGTCAAACAAGATCGATCGCTTCGCTCCCCAATGCCAAGCCGGTCAAGAGAGAGCCTTAGTTAAATAGGCAGCAACTGGATGTTACAAGACCCGAGCAATCACGAGATCGAGTTGTAGTCCACTTCGACTTTCAGTCTCGTTTGTGGATCCTGCGATTAGAATATGAACTTGGTACTGGAAGTGCAACTTCCTTCACTCAAGCTGGTTCGTTCACCAGATCTACTTTCTCGCACTGCCATGACAGGGGTAGGCGGCAAGTGCTGCAGTGAGAGATGAGACCCCCTTTCGGGCAGTCTTCGTGCCATATTTTCTATCAGGTTCCCCTCAATTCATCAAGAAAAAAGATGGGCAGGTTCTTCTTCCAACTAGTTTGAGGGGCTAAGGTAACTGTGCTTCCACTTCGTCCATCTTGCGCCACCCTCCTTCGGACCCTCGCTTCGCTCTTTTGCCACCTTCTCCAAGCAACATCTTTAGATCAGGACTTGCCACGTTTTTCCCGGGTGACTGATCTGATTGGTTGGGCAACGATGCCTTCTTCTTTCTACTGCAACTTCCTTCACTCAAGCTGGTACCATCAACGTGGTCCAGGAAAGATCATTTAGTCAGAGTTCCAGTCAGACCAGGGAAGCAGCAGCAGGACGTAGTGTGGTAGTTCGGTTCCAGGTCAGTTCCAGTTCGGATCGAGTAATGGTGATTGAAGGGATGGGATCGGAAGCTCCTTCTTCCAATAGTTAACTGGGCTGTGGCAGGCGAGTCTGCTTTCCCTTAATTAAGCCAACTCGCATCTGTTGCTCTTGGAAGTGCTTCCCGGTCCTTCTCTCAGTCGACGAGCTATTCCACTACATTCTCGATTCATCAAGCTAAAGGCCAAAAGGCACTCGCAGTCATGGCGGGGGCTGTAATGATGAGTTTGCTACTAAATCAAAACGCATTTAGTGCAGGAAGTTTGGTACTAAGAACATACGGTACTAAGTCAGAAAGACTTCCTTAGTCCTGTCATGCCTTAGGTTCACGAACTAGAGGTTCACGAGCTAGAAACACCGTTAAACCATTTATCTGCCGTGCGAACGTATATAAAAAAAAAAGAAGGAAGATTGGCACCGGACGATGTTCCGGAAAGAGGTACGGGATCTTGCATTGGTTATCGAATTGGAATGGACCTGGTTAACCTTATGGAAAGAAGTAATCCTGCGGAAAAAGGAGATAATCCTAGAGAGAAACTGATCCTAAGGGGACTGAATCCTAGAAAATAGACAGGGCTGGACCATGACTGGGAAGGGCGCTGGGCCCTGTACCCGACTTTGGAGATAGACATTGTTCTTTCCTAAGGTGTGATTAACCTATGGAAAGGGACCGTGCCTACTGAAGATTGGACTAAAAAGGCGTCGTGCCTAATTAGGGGTTGATCTTGAAAAAGGTGCTGTGCCTCGAAAGGTTTAAGTTATCCTATGGATCGAATCTCGAAAAGGCGCCGTGCCTTGTGTTTGAATGAATGTTTCTAGAAAAGTCTCGAAAAGCCTAAAACCTTTAATGTGGAAGGAGAGTGCCACCACTAATGGGAGAGTTCTTAGTACCGAAGCGGTAAGTTACCACTAAAGAGAGGTCATGTTACCATTATCGAAAACGTGAGGTACCACGAAGGAGAGGGATAAAAACCTCTAAGGAATGGAAACTTTGACAAGTAAATCAATGGTTTGGAAATTATGCAACACAATAAATGAAATGCATTACTTAAGGGTTGCTCTTTGAAAGAGGCAAGACGCCTAATAATGCAACGGTGACACAAGTCAAATCCTTCGAAGGGAAATGGCCCGAACCTGCGTCCTATCCATTCATCTATTCCGTCTAAGGGTAATACCAAGCTAGGCTAGATTCTATCAAATAAGATCTCTCAAGTGATAGCTATAGAGGAGAAGGGCAGATTAGACTGTATGAGGTTTCTGTTGTTCTTTCTTGGCAGTGGTATGTCACTCTGGTAGGTTCGGGAATCAAATACCTGAGACTTGCTCCTTCCTCAGGTTTATAGCACGCTAGGCTAGATAAGACTGTATTCTATCTGTTAGCTATTCGAAGAGCTTAGGAGCTAGAGGAATGCAATTTTTATTTCCTTGTTCTTCCTTGAAGTTTAGAAGGGATAAGGACAGAGAATAACTAATGAGATTGTAGCTGTCTTCCTTCTTAGGGTTAGGACTTTCCCCTGGGGTCCTGTAGGTTTAGATCAAGATAGAATGAATTAGAACGAATTCTATCTAGCAAGCTGGTTGTTCCAGCAAGCCAATAGGGATGCTAGGCGAAAGGAGAAGAAGATCTTTCTTACCTTTAGGATGTAGTTTAAACCTTCCTTACTTATTCTAGAAAGAGATGTAACCTCAATATGCATTGCCGCTCTTGCTGTGTAGAAGATATTGTATGAACAGAGGAGGATAAAGAGTCTGTCAGTGGCTCAAGATGGCTAACCTATTCCCCGAGATCATTAAGTCCTTTGTAAGAAGCCCTTCTTGACTTCTAGCCTCTTGACTTCTCTCTTTCTTAAAAGGACTACTAAGACGCATCCAAGAGATGAATGAAGAGGAGAATCCGTTTCTCTTGTTCTTTTGGGAGTTGAATAAGCAGGTGATAGGGATTCCTCCCCAAGGGCAGAGCGGGGATAATCAGTCCTCTCTTCCTGCCTTTAGGAAGTCATAGAGTCATCCTTTCTATTCTATCTCTCTAGAGGGAAGTCCTGAGTGCCGGATAGTACCTTTTGGATTCCATCACTCATCTAGTGAGGATTGTAATAGGTAGGTCTCATCCCTCTGAGAGTCCTGCCTTCAAGTAGCTTCTTTCTTCTGATAGCGAGGAATCCAACCAGAATGAAATGGATCTCGTTCCTGTGCTCTTTCTTGCTACTTGTCTTTAGCTTTCTAAAAGATAGGATAGATGAGAATGTAGCTGTCTTCTTATTGGTAGTCGGAGAGCGGGCAAAGGGCTTTGGCTTGAAGATAGCAGCCTGTTCTTCAATCTCTATTGTATGCATGGACTAGTAGCTGAATACCTTTCATAGCCTGAAAGCTCTTAAGTTGCTTACTCTCCTATTGAGGGTATTACTAATAGAATGGTCTTTCCTGGTGAGTAGTTAGCTCCTTTGGAGTACCAAGATCATAAAAGATTATACCAAGGCTTGCTAGAAAGCCTTTATCTCGTCCTTCGCACGTGAATATTGATATCCTTTCTCAGCTAAGATAGCATTTATTCTGACCTCCATTTTATGGAATCCAGCTCATACTGTTCCAGAACGAGAGGTCCCTTCTTACATTACCTTTACCCGGTCTGAGACGTCAAGTCTCCGCTTTTCTTTGAGAGAGGTATGCTTTAACGCTCCCCCTTTCTCGAGGGAGGCCTGTACGTGTGGTAGAGGGCGAACAAAGGATAGCGTGCTTGTGTTGGAAGCCTGTAAACGAATCACCAACCGAACTAGCCGCTAGGTAACCAGGAGCATCTCTTCATAGCTGTGATGATTCGAGCTTCGTGATCCACAATGGAATCTCGTGAGCCGAGGGCTAATCAGTTACCACGTCCAGGCTAAATAAGACCCTTCTTACCTTTGGTAATCTCAGGGTGCTTCACATAGCCCCGTCCCCTTTGAATGCTTGTTCCTGGGCATCATATACCTCAGTTTGACTACAATCTTTGGAATCTCTTCTCTGAATCGTTCCTCTCCTCGGCTCGCTCTTGCTTTAGCCTTAAAGGCGTCTTCTCATCTCTTGAAAGAAAGATCTACAGTGGTGGTCTTCTCGTCAATCTTCGAGGCTGAGCTAGGCACTTGCTACAGGGCGACCGGCTGGGACTCTTTCTTCTTACATCCTAGTAGGTTTATACTCGGCTTGCTCTCATTTAAGAAAAGAGGACAAGACTCTTGATATCTAATCCTATTTCAGAAAGTCGCTTTAGCGAGCTAGATTTGAGATTCCGTAAGTCACCCCAGCCCAGACTTCTAGACTTCCTAGTTTTTTCAAAAAGAAAAGACCATGCTACCGGAATTGGACCATGAGTTCACATCTTAGGATAAGAAGGAAGCAAGACTCTCTTTCATTAAAGCTATGGCCTACGACCCCGCTCCTTGCTAGGAGAGCTCCTTTCTTCTTTTTTCTTTTCTACAGGGATCACAAGCCCTAGCCAAAGAGCATATGAAAGGGATTCATGAGCAAGAGCTTCTTTGAGAGGGAAGTCATTCCAGGCAAGAGAGCCAATCAGGGAAATCCTCCCGGTAGAAGCGAATAGACAGAAGTAGGAAAGAAGGAAAAGATCTTAAGAAAGATCAGAAGGCGAGATAGCAGTCTACATTCAGGCAGGGGTTTCTACGAAAGACCAGATTGTCTTCTAGTCTTCACCACGGGGATTTCACAGAAGGGGAAGAGGAGATGAAGATTGGGCCAGGCAAGAACGAGAGGTCCGTAGTGTGACAGGCTAGGTACGCAGCTCACCTCTATCAGTTATGGGGTAGAAAGTGAAAGAGACGAAAAGGGATTAGACGCAGAAGAAGAAGAGCTGGGCACGGTCCTATTGATGTTGATTCAATTGAAAAGCGGGCTACCCAATATAGTTAGAAAACTCCTCTCCAGGAAGACGAAGGTTCAGGAGTGAAAGGTAAGCGAAGCGTACATGAAAGATCTTCAAATAGCTGGTCACAATCTCTCTTCCAATAAGATAGAAGTAAGGAAGGTTAGAGCTCAAGCTAGTAGGAATAGAGGTTGCTTCTCCCCCTAATCCATGATAGATCGAAGGGGAGAACTAATGAGTGTCCCCGCTGCGCTCTAGTTGCTTGTAGCTCCTGGCTGCCCTATGAGGAACGCTTCTCGCTACAGACTATTCTGGCTACTCAAGAAAGAGCGTTTCTAATAGATGGGCTCGTGTATCTGTTATAGTAATATAGTCAGAGTTGTCACTCCTTCACCTCCGCGGTCAAGTGGCTTCGCTCATCAGTGAAGCGGCTTCTTGGCAACTGAACCGTTCCCTTTGGTTCTCCTTTCGTTCTGCCTTGGTAAAACCCCTAGGTTCGCTTTCTGCCTCTGCAAGAAAGAAGTCAATGAAAAAAGAATACTCCAGTAGGGAGGCCCCCAAAGACAAGTCCGCAATGGAAGAAAGAAACGGCCCTTCGAAGCGTGACAAACAAATGCTGTAAATGAGATGGCCCAGAATGCCGATCAATGATTGCTTTCAAGCCAGAGGCGAGGGACAACAACCAGTGCCCGGGGATGATGTTGATGCTGGACCAGCTTATTCACCCGATGATCAAAAGAGATTCTGCTCAGAAAGAAGGAAAGAGAGCGCTTTACCCATTATCTAATCGAGCTGCCTAACCGCGGCGTCTAGCCGAGCTTGAAACAATAAACACTTTTCTTTATCTAACCGCGGGAAAGTCTGTCTCTAACCAAGGGCGAGCGGCTCTAATCTCAATGGACGGACCCCTCTTCTCTTGAGCCTTGCTTCATTATTTCCATTTCTGTTAGAGGAATAGGTACGCTTGTAAAATAGATATGATACCATTGGGTTCGGGACTTGTTCCTATCAGGATTGTTCCCAAGAAGTAGTCTTTTTAAGATGATTATTTCCGGAATCCGAGAATGTAGTCACGACTGAAGCAGAAGGTGGAGTTTTTGGATGCTCAATCGGGGCCAGAGGTGAAATTACAGTTATTGGATTCGATCCAGTGGCCAAGAGAAGAGGGCGAACCTAGCATAATCTTTTTTTCTAGGAAAGGGGAATTATAAGCAGCAGTGGCTACTAGCGGAAGAGGATGCGGTAAGGCCTATAATTAAACTCATTGGCTGCTTGTCCTAAGAAATTCAATCGGTTATTAACGTCTTATAAGTAGGTTAGGATTGATCTTAGGCGCAGTCCCAATGGTAAGATCAGTCCCAAGACTTCAGAGCGTGTGAGACAATTCATTTATTATAGAACGAGATTTTTTTTTATGGGCTGGCCCTAGTGTGTAATGGACTATATTCCTCGATCTAGGTGTATCACCTCCACCTACTGGCATGGATTAATGAGCTATAGGCCCTCTTCTGCTCTTATCGAAGAATCGAAAATTTTCTTTTGTCTTTTTTTCATCAAGCTGGAATGGCAAAGTTGCTGTCTGCTCTCCTTTCTCCCCTCTGACCCCTATTCTAGGCTGTTGGTCTGTCGATACCTAGTGGAAAAGAAGAATGAACAATGGCAAGAAAAGCACTATGCTGGGTCAGACACAAACCATATGGGTGTCACAAATAAGAACAACGTACCTCAGGCAAGGACGAAACGCCAACGGGCTCGGGCGACGGATCAATAGTCGACTCCGAGCTCTTGGGCAGCTGTTCAGCTCTTCTGACTATGCTTTCTGCGGTGAACTCTTTCGACTCTTCATGGTTTGCTGTGAAAAAGAATAGGTAGTTCTCAGGTGTAAAGGAAGAGCTGCTAGTAACAAGTGAGGGAAGGAACCCTCGGGTATAACATCAACATAAAGTAAAGAACTCTTAGCTGTGACCAGTAAGCGAGGAGGAGATTTAACGCTTTCTCGATCCGCCAAGCCCTTGTGGCCAGGCCAAGGCAAGACGAATCGACCGCACCCCTAGGCCTTCTTCTCCTAATTAGGTAAGTCTGGCTACTGATTAGCAAGATTCGCAGGGGAAGCGAAGTCACTAACTAGTCTTCATGAGCTTGTAAGGATCCCATGCGTTGATCAATGCTCAAGGAAAGGAATGAGGAGGAGAAGGGCAAAAGAAGAAGAAGAGCTATTCTTTTTAAGAGCAAACCATGCGTTCACAGTCGACTCAACAAGACGGGTCACTCCCTGCCATAAGCCATGCCCTTACTAAACGGCTACCACTCACGGCACACTTCAACTACTCCTGGATCTCCCCAGTGACAAGATCTGTCTTTGATGCTGCCTTGGCTTTGGTCTCGAGCATTGAAAACTTTTTTCCACTCGCTTAAGCCCGGCTAGAGAGCCATGCCTTCTAAATCTCGCTCTGCTACTGATTCAACAACAGCAATTCTTGGTCAAGCTAAGCATTCGTTCGCCAAGACTAGTTGCGCTTGCTTTCATTTTGAGTCTTTCCCGCATCCCTCTGGACTTCCCCTCCGCTTGACTTAATCCCTCCCCCCTGACTTTTATTATTCCTTAGATGAGTTAGTTTAGTGTAGGTTCTTCGCATCCATCGGCCCATCCTCGACTACTAGTTTGACTGGATTTCCAATGTCTTGCGCGATCTTCACTCTCACGGGAAGGAATAATAAAAGGTGCGCGGACAAACAAAGAGTAGTTTCCTTCCTTCATCATCGGTAGGCGCGCACGGATAAGAAACCTTTTTTAAAAATTGGCAGAAGTCAGTGCCGCACTTCTGCCTTCATCCTCTTTCTGAACCCACCATAGTTCGAGGATCTTGTTTTTTAGCTCCTCGCATTCAGCCCACATCTGGAGCTTCCGGGCTGTCTCAATTTCTATTGGTGTATGTTTTAAAGGAGCGGATAGGTGAGGTTCGTTTTGAGCTTCCGGGCGAGGTTCACTTTGGGCTGGAGACGGGGCGCCTGTGCTCGCCTCTGTCCTCTCTAAAGATGAGACCTCTTCAGAGTCCTGCGCCCAAAATGAATTTATAAGGTTTTTCACTGTATCCACAGAATCCCCATTCTCACTGGAAACCATACTTTTTATCAAATTTTAAATTAGAGTAATAGCTTGAAAATCACTTATGTAATATGAAACAATACATAATAGAAATAGAAAATCTTACGACTGGTTTGAAGACAACAAAAATGAGAAAGTAGGCAATTCTATTAGAGAACTTATTGACAGCTTCCAGTAGACATCTCATGGGTTATTAGAATAAATGGACGTAGTACGACCAGCACGGTTGTTCTTGTGAAAGGTAGGGTTCCAAACCTTCAGCCCATTAGCAGAAATACTCGAACAACTAGATCAGAATGAATGGTGGTATCTGGTTCCCACGGGACTGCCGTAGCTTTACTTAGATAGGGCTTGACGTCGACTTTTTTCTTTTCGTTCTTGTCATTGTCCGTGGACTTCGATCGGATCCCTCTAGACATAAGGCCATCCGGAAAGTCAGCCTACTAATTAATGATTGACTAAAGGCTTTTTCCGTGTCGATTCTGACTGTGACTATGCCCCTATTAGTAAAGCATATCGCCCAGGTCATGTATGTTGCAGAACGCTCATTGCTCTGCCCCAGCCAAAAAAGCCTATTTCTGCTTGCCCGCCCAAGCATTCAAAATGAGGAAAGAAAGAATGAAAGCAAGCCACTCGTCTCCAACACCGGATCAGGGGTTCCGGATAGCCCCTACCCTACGGCAGATCCGCTAGCTCCACTCCTCAGTCCTATTTCGTTCCCTCCTTTTCGTAAGTAGGTAGGTACGATCGGATCAATACTATATCGATATCGAGTTTTTCTTCTTTGGAAAGTGTTAGTTAAGTCAAGGCAAGAAGCGAGTAGGTACTCTTTCTAGGGCAAGCGGATGGTGACTTTGAACTAAATCCTTCTTGTTTCAGTTACGGGGGTCGAAGAAAAACCACTTTTAGAGGAAACCAACAACGCCTATTAATACCTTTGCGTGCGGAAGGCGAGTCGGCGGTTAGCCGGGAACACAGAACGTTAGTGAAGTTACGGGCAAGCGAAGTAGAAAGAAGTACTTTCAAGTCAAGCCAAGCGATTTCATTCTGAGCTTATAGAATCTCACTAATAAATAACCTTTTTTCTCCTGTATTTTAGATCTGTAACAACCTTAAAGTGAAAGGCAGTAGATAGAGCATTGGGCTACGCAAGCAGTAGTCTAGTCCGGGCCCTATGTTGAGTAAGGGGTGGTGGATCAGAGATAGAAAAGTCCTGTTGCTGTTCTTTCGGGGTAGGCGAAGTACTCTCGGGAAGGCAGTAGTCAGTTTCAAGCCCTTAACTTCAAAGAGCTACACTCTCTTGTGATGGTCCGGTGGCTTTGCTTAGAGAAAAAATCCCTGTTTCTGGTGCAACTCTTATATAGTATAGAAAGCGAGAGTAAAGTCAAGCTTTTTAGTGGAAAGGAGTCGAAGAGAAATCCCTTCTTTCCTCAAGTATGATCATTTTTGAAGCAACTCTCCGGTTGGAAAAGGTCTTTAGGAGAAAAAGACGCCGTTTCCTAGCTAGATGCGGTAGTTTCTGGACTCCAATACCTGATAGCTACTCGAATCTTGCTTCTAGTCGCCGAGCTGAGGCTATCTCTTTCCTAGGTTTGGCTAAGGCAAATGACTGAACCTATAAAATAGGAAATGAAATGTTATCCGCCAACTCCCCTCTTTCTTCTTCTACTGATGCTAAGTATGCTTTCCCTCCAGGGATAGGACTGATGCCCGCTCGAAGAAAAACATTGATATTGATCACTCTTACTATAGGATAAGAATATTCGTAACTAAGAGACTGAAAGGAAAGAAGACCTGACTAGGTCTTGCAGAGCCTGGCCTAGGTAGTTTGTATGTGGTAGTTAGCTTTCTTTTCCCTAGATTGCTTAGTGCTGAGCTAAGTTCCGCCCTTTCCTATTAGCTATAGTAGGAGGTTGACTATGTCCTCTAGGACGGAAAGGGATAAGATCAACAATGCCATCATTGACTTCTTCCTCTGACCGGGCTTTTTATTGATTGACTGAACCCTGACTTCTTTTCCAATCCAAGCAACCTACGTGATCAAGTCTTCACGTAGTTCCTTCTCTCACGCGCTTTTCCACGATTCGCCTGTGGTAAAGCAGCTCTTTAATATCCTTATTGCTCGAGTGAGGTTTCAACTATGCTAGGAGGGGCTAGAAGGTAGGAGGCTGGGGGTCTAGGTCACAGTACGAGAACCTATTATCCTACCTCTTATTACTGGGCTTGGGAGCACCTTTTCTCAACGTCGAAATAGGCCAGGGTTCGTCTATTTCGATACAAAAACCACGACTTTGAGAGACCAGACCAAACCCACTTTGGGAACTCAAAGACCAGGAAACGGAAGCACGCTTGAGGCAATATGAATAGGGGATTTAGTGGGGACGTTTTTTTCCCTGCGGAATGGAAAGAAGGCAATCCAACTTAGTGAGCTCGAACGCGCGACCATGGAGACTCTATCTTTGGCGGGGGAGAATCAGAAAGCGGAATACCGGAGTGAACGGCAAGAAATGCAGGTTGCTTGCTTAAAAAGTGGCATCCACAACTGGATTTTCTCATTGGTGAGCTCGTAAGTGGAAGCGTTTAGGAAACGAAACAGCGTCTTTTGGGCCTCACACTAGATATTCTTCTAGATTGGATTTGAATCGAATCTCAATTCGTCCACTTTATCCATCGGCAGCTGCCCGAGCGAGCTCAGTTCAGTCGGCGTTCTGTGTTCTAATACGAATATTCTCAACCCACCTTTTTGAGAAGCCTTTTTGTTTGGCATCGTGGTTTGGTTTAGAAAACCTTGTGCTTTTGGCATCAAGCAGATTTCGAAGAGGGGAGCTTTAGCTTTCTTCTCTTTGTTGCTCGCACGGGATTAGTAGTCAGGCAGAAGACGAAGGCGCAGAAGAAATTGTTTCATCCGTTCTATCTCTTTAGTCAGGAAAGCGAAACTAACCTTTCTTACTGTATTTGTAATTGAGTAATGGCAGCCTTTAGCTTTAGGTACGATAGCAGTGTTCTAGTGGGCCAGCCAAGCCCAAGGAAGTGGATAGATATAGATCTTAGTATGGAAATCTGGAATGAAGGTATTCGATGGCAAAGAATCAAAGGGGCGAAGCGGAAGGGAGGAAAGCTCAGCTTTACAGTGGGCATTTCGAGGAACTTCTTCTCTTTGCGAGGCAATATGTAAGATTGTCTTGATTAGAAGACGTGGGCAAAGAGGTGAATTTCTTTCAATTGAAATAACAAGAAAAGGGGTCTTTCTATCGACTAGAAGAGGAATTAGTTGACTTCTCGGCCAGAGGTAAGTTTACTTTATGAGTAGCTCATCCGGTTTTGAAGGTTCGAAAGCCCCAGGAAAGAGGAGCGAATTCGTCTAACGTCGTTGCTTACAGGGATCTTGATTCAATCTCCAAGCGGGACTCCTTCGTAGTTCTGGGGGCATCTTCCGCGGTGAAGAAAGAAGCAATACGGAGAAGAAGAAATTCTTTATTGATAGGAAAGCTGAAGCGAAGAAGCAATCCGTGGAATATGAATATCCGGAAATGATCCCGTAGGGAAGTAGTTGAATAGGAGATGCTCAAGTAGGGGCTTCCACGCCCTTGAATGAAAATAAGGTCGACCATAAATCCGGTCTTCGAGAAGGAGCTGCTACGGAAGAGAATACAGAGGGAAGATGAAATCTTGTATTTCTTAGTTGAAGTTTAGTGGGGCTTGGAAGCCCTGCAAGTGTGATAGTATAGGAATAGGCGGGAGGAGTGAAGAATTCACATAGAGTGATCGGTAAGCTGACCCGTAAAGGTTACGAAGTCAAAGTCAAATCAACCATTCCATTCCGGACCCCCTAATCAATAAGTGGGAAAGAGAGGCGAGACATGAACAAATAGAGTAGAGAAGATCCATTCCTAGTCATCCGCGGGCAAAGAGGAAGCCCCCCGCCGAAGGCGAAGTAACGTAGATAGATATAGTGTAAGCAAGCAAGGGCAAGACCGAAATCAATAGAATCTACGCAAAGGCAATTGGTTCATACTCAAGGTAAGCTGACCCGCACTCAATAGAAGAGGCAAGGAGAAAGGTTGCTTTTAGGTCTATTTCAAGCAGAAGGAGAAAGAAGAAAGCTTAGCTTAATAGTAGCACAAAGACAGGGGACGCAGAAAGAAAAAGAAAATATCTTGTTGCCCTTAGGCTTAGGAGAAACTTCTTTCAAGGATAAAGAACTAAGACAGGCAAGCGAGCTTCAGCTGCGCGACCGGGGAGGAAGACAACCTTTAGCTATAAGACAAAAGGAGTCGCGGGAAAGGGAACTCTCCAATATGATAGTGGCTTGCCCACCTCACCGCGGGTAGCCTCAGCTCACCCTAGGAACCTTCAAGGTTAGACTTACTTAAGCTTGAGGTGCAGTAACATGAATACATTCCTTGGAAGGCTGGAAATTTCTTACTTGAAATAGGTAACTTCGTCTGGTAGCAGAGCTGCCTCCGAAGAAGACAACTTACGAAAGAGGACTCTCTACGGAATGGGAGAATCCAGCTATTGAATATAACAAAGTGAAGCAGGACTGCACTCGCTACGCAAATAGACAGGAAATCAGCAAGCTATAAATACCCACTGGTTGCAAAGGAAGCGCGCCCAGAAAGAGGTAACCTTACTTAGATGTACTGATCAAAGAATGACTCAGTGAACGATTGAGGACTCTTACAAACCATTTCAGAACGAATACCGAGCTTCCAGCAAAAGATAAGCCGACCCAACCAGAATCAAATACAAACTTCCTTAGAGAAGCAAACTCCCACTTCTCTACTAAGGGGACAAGGATCAGGCTCTCCCTGCTGGCTCAATGTATGCTATAGCTCCAGAAAGTGTGAGTTTGGCGAGAGAAAGGTAAAAGAAAGAGGAGAGTTTCGTTTCAAGTTCGAGATCTCGTGTAGGTATACATGAGAACAGAGAAGTGTCCTACGGATTCAGAACCGGAAGGTCAGAAAAAAGTTGGAATGACAGTCCGGCTACCGGAGGAGCTATTCCACTATTATCAACTATTGAGTCTCTGAGTGGATTTTCCAATAGATGGGAGCAAGGAGAGGAATTTGGGACAAAGAGGATAGGCATGCCTTATTTCGTTCTATCCTATCTCCTGGCGGAATCTCCCATCCCAGAAAGTCCTGCAAGAGGACCCGTGGCTAACAACCACCCTTTTGAAAAGCCGCTCCTTCGACCCGGAGTGGATTCTTCTCCGCTGTATAGCTTCTGTTCTACAGCGATCTTTTCCCTTCCAGTTGTACCCTTTACACTCCCTTAAGAGTGACTACTGGCATCTGGATGAAGAGTCAGAGGTTTCTGTACTACTAATCGGCTCCTTTCCTCTTTCCATCGACAGGTAGGGTTACCCACGCTAACCCCTCTTTCTCGTTGTAGGCTTAAGGCTTACCTCTACTGGCGCTTCAAAAGGCGAAACTCTCGTCGTAGTTTGGCGACCCACCGCTTCGGATCCTGCTCCGGCCTTTTGGTAGTCGATGAAGCTACCGCTAAGGCTATGAATAGGTCAGTCTATCCTTCTCTTAGGACATGACTCAGGGACAGAGGCAAAGACAACCGCTGCTACGAGTGCCTACTCAATAGCCGATTCTTTTCTGCTAATAGAATTTTTCTCGGTAATCCACATCAAGTGGAAGACAAGGGTATAAATCTCATCCTTAGGACGATACGCCGCAGGAAAAGCATCAAAAAAGTCGAATCATCGCTCGGTGAGAGTTAGACTCCTATCGCTTCGAAATTCGTAGTTTTTAAAATATGCCCTTAAAAGGCGTCCAAAGCAGGATCAGTAATATTGATTTTATGTAAATGCACCCTTTGAGCTAGATTTCTATTTAGGTAAGGAAGGGCGCGCTTGAAAGAGTTCCCATAGCAGAGGATGCCATCTCAATATATACTATAGAATCAGTTCCCGTGCCATCGACTAAAGATGTTACCACCAACGAGCTACATACTTTCAGCACCCGAAGAGAACTCTGGAAACCATTCGTATATTTCTTTCTATAGGAGTGACTTTCCTGGAACATTCTTTCTAGTCGTTCTGCTAGCGACTCTGTAGCTACGGGGTTTCGGTGTCAGGAGATTCCCCGTTCGCCTTTGCTAAATAGATCTGCCCATTCGTCGCCTCTTGTGTTGGAGGAGTGGTACTTAGTTCCGTCTCCTTATATATTCTATATTCTAATTCGCCTTACCTACGCCTACGCTCTTTGTTTGAGGAAGGGCCTTCGCCCGTTAAATAGTGGAATTCTTACCTTAGGCTGAAGATGGCAAATTAGCCTTTCGACCTTTGAATTTAAAGAGCAGAACGAGCGGTAAATTGACTACCCTTTTTTTCCCAGGAGATGGGAGAGTACGAACAAGGGGTTATCCACTCCGAATACTAGCCAAACCTCGAAACTGGATGGCATCGCCTGAGTCCCAAATCAACCTTGACACAGGGCTTTTCGATTGCGTTGGTGTTCAATGAGTAAACACAGCACGACCAATGTAAAGGAGGTTTGTTTACCCGGAGCCTAAAACAGCTTTAGAAAAGCCCATGTTGTCACTCACAGGAGTCCCGGGGTATATCGCTGCGCGGGAGGCTGTGCCTAGGGCACATTACTAATGAAGGATGAAGGATATGAAATCCTTTAAAAGGTATATGCTTACTCTGAGAGGTAGGTGTAGAGTGATTTTGCTTGGTCAATTCGCCTTCTTTCTCGCGATCTTGCTATCCAAAACTAACCTGGTTTTCTTTTAGGCTTCTTCCCCTGATCAAGAGTTCGACTTGCATGTGCAATTTTGCTTGACGATGCTTACCTTACGCCGGACGATTCAATAGAGTCTATTGAGACTCCGGGGCAAAAGGGCCCCCCTTCGAAGTCTCTGGTCTAGCAGGTTTTTTCCTATTCTGTTTTTGTCTCAGCATCTCTTTCATCAGCAGAGGATTCTTCGCCCCTTTTTCCACTTCCCTCCGTTCGCGCTATTGCTTTTTCTTTTTCTCCTCTAGATATATATGCTAGTTGGCGGCGCTACCTTCCTAGGATCAAAGGTCTCTTACTTGCTTGGCTAGCTTGCTTCGAAAGCTGTCATGTCATATTACATATAGGACTGTTACCGTAACTGCTTGACTAAGTCCTCGATAAAACTCTTCCTTTCACACTTCAGCTTACAGCCCTCACCTGCGAGAAGGGGAGCTAAAAGAAAAGCAACCGGAGCAACATTTCTTAGTATTCATTCTACTATCCTGCGTGAAAGCGCTTTGCTACAGGCCTTCCTCGTTAGACGAATTCACTCAATCAGAGACTTTCCTTTCATTCATCGCCTTTGTAGAAGTACTGATCGATCCAATCTCAGACTTTCCATTCCGGGAAAGATTTCTGCAAACAAGAATCTCTATTTTGTAGCCGGGGGGTGGGTCCTATCAGTTAGCTACGTCCCTCAGGCAAGTTTGCTTCCGTTTCTTTCAGTTTGCTACTCTTGTATGAACACCCTTTCTCTCCTGAAGTGAGCGAGTGCTGATCACTAAATTGGAATTTGGCTCCTGAAAGCTTAGAAAACGCATTTCTTTTCCTTGTAGTACTACGTGCTTGCAACAGCTTCTTCTTCTTCTATGTACGGAAACTTGCTTCCCCGCGGGGTTTGAGCTAACCGTGACGGATGGAGAAAGTCAGTCTCTTTTTTTTCAACCAGAGCTTTTTCGATCCACTAACTGACTTATGACTTTACATTCGATTTTTGAGGAGGTGAGATACAACTAATTAATTATCTACGATAGAGGCAGGTGCAAAACGCATAGGAGAGAGGTGCATTCCATCCTGCTCTCACCAGCCTGTGCTGGGAGTACGGTTTATTAGGTACCATTTTTGTCACCATAGTAGGTGTAAGCCATGTCTTCCTTCTCCGCTCACTAGGATTCATTCAGTCGTCCTAGGCGCACTAGAATGGATAGCACAGGTCGGAGGTGAAGCTTCTAGACCAACCCCTTCTTTAGACTAATAGCATCTTTGAGCTTCTTTCCCTGCCTGTCTGCTGCTTTGTCTGACTATATTAATTAGGGCTAGGACTAATGAGCTTCCTTTCTTACCGACTAAAGGAAGTAAGAATGACTAAACTAACTTAAGACTTTCTTAAGAGCTAGCTGAGTGAGTGTAATCTGTTAGTCCGAATTCAGTTAGAGTTCCTACGGCGCTCGAGTACCCATGCTCCTATTACTACTTCTGCTGCTATTCTGACTCCCAACGGCCTTAAACAGGCTTTATTGCGGCTGGTGTCAAATCAGGTGACTTTGAAGTTGACGCTTGCCCAGTAGGCAGTTAGATGTAACCATGCTGGCAGTACTATGATAGCCTTAGAGCGCAGATGTCTCTGTCCCTAGGAACGTGATGCTTAGGTGCGAGGTTGAGATGACGGAAAGACAGAAGAGGATAAGCAGCTGTAAACAGGGCATGCCACAGCTGTCTTGGGCTATTGTCTTATAATAAAGAAGAGGATTCAAAGGGAAGAACCTCAAAAGCTGCAATCTTACGAATGTCAGGGAGATGGACACTTTGCCATGGAATGTGCCAACAAGAAAAGGAGGATGAAATCAAAGGCAAGGAAGAAATGGAATCGATGAAAGCTTTCTTTATAAAACGAAAAAGCAAAGAGCCAATTCTAGGATTTACTAAACTACCGTGGTCCTTCCCCCAATCATCCCTATTCATTCACTTCTATTCGCACTAAGTCAACCGACGGAATCCAATCTCACTTGCACTAGATAAGGCAGTCGAAAATGCCGCTAGCCGCTTCTAAGCCCATTTGTGCTACCAGGTAGATGTAGTTGCTTGGGGACGACTTCCATGATCGAACTATCCTCTGTTCTCCGCGGCTTGCTTTTTGTACTCTTTTGGAGCCATTTGACCTGGTTAGCGTAGCTCGATTTCCTTCTTTATTGGGGAGCTTTTTGCCCTTACGATAAGAAGTGGAAACTTTTTGCCTATACAAGTAAGTACAAAGGAAATGGAATTCGAATATCGAAAATGGGTATTTAACCTTTGGTTCGTATATAGGCATTGGTTAGCCTTTCTTCTCATGAGCCTTGATTGTAGTGAACGGCTTATACAGATGGATGTGGTGGGACTTGCTTCGTTCGTTCCTCGCTTTCTATCTCATAGAAGTTCCATTCCGAAGATGGGTGATAGGACCCTAGGGAAGCGCCTAAGAGGATAAAGCAATCGAATTCAATATTGAGAATTGCCCACCTGTGGTTCCTTTGGCTTCGCAACGTGTTACCGGCAAGCCTCGGTTTGCATGTAGGAGGTGAAGAACTCTGCTGAGATCAATAGAAAATACCTCAGATGAAGTAGTGATTGCTTCCTTTCTGAAAGGCTAATGGGAGGCCTAACGAGTGTTACGAGTGAATGCGTAGCTTTGTCTTCTCTTATTCAATTTCTAGTTAGCGCTCCGTGGGACTTATTTTTCGTGAGGTGGATGCTGGCTGACGAGGTATACCCAGGAAAGTACTCTTCCCACTAACATGTGATAATGTTAATTATAATGATGGCCACGAGCTGTAGTAAGCAAGAGGTTGACCAGTGTGAAAAGCCAAACTTGATCCCATCCGATTAGGTGAAGCTCCCTTGTACGGAAGCAGGAACCTCACTCACCTTAGGGATCAGGTCATCCATGCGGCTGCAAAATCATAGCCGAAGAGCGCACCTCCTTGATAACTTGAGGAGACCGGCAGGCGGTTGCCGCCTTTCAACTCATCCAATTTAAAGAGTATTAGGTAGGGATGAATGACAATGGTCTCAACTGATTCTTCCTTTTCTAATCAGTGAAAGAATCGTCATTTAATTAACGTCCATACTTTGTCTTTGGTAGGCCACTACTGTTTAAAATAATGCCCACATGCTTTGACTTTGGTGATGAAGAAATCAGTTCCATACCTGTATGGAGAAATCTGCCGGGGCTGCCTCTTGAATGTTGGAATGCAACTGCCTTGGGCAAGATCACCTCGAAGGTGGGCAAACCAATATCGACAGATAAGCTCACCTATACTAAGGAGAGATTATCATATGCTAGAGTGCTTGTTGAAGTGGACACTGCTAAGGAGTTAGTTCAGTCTGAGCAGTCTCCGAGTAGCATCCTCTGCCCCTATCATCTGCTAGCTTCTATCATCTGATGCCTCTTCCCCTCGAGGTAAGAAACCGTCTTTGAAGTCTTAGCTCTTCTTTCCGGCAAGATGGGGAATTCCTTCCTAAAGCCTAAAGTGAGTCCTGTGCCCCGTTCTTCCCTAACCCGACGGGATATTCAAGTGAAAAAGAGCAATCGCTTATCCTCGGTCGCAGATAGCAGCGACTTCCCTGCGCTAACAACGAGAAGGTAGCCAGAGGAATCTCCCTATCTTGACTTCTCTTGGGGATTCACTCGGCGAGAGAGCCTTTCTTGCCAGTGTTCATGCGGGAACCCCCAACCTTTTCACAATTACAGTAACACTTCTAGCTTTAAATTAAGGGAGTGATCGCTCGGAGATCCCCATGAGATAGTCCATTTTAGCATCTAGGAAGTCTCCTAACCGCCCAAGAGAAGTGCATGGTGAAGGTCCTGCCTAGTCGGTTGGACCGAACAAGTGTAGGCCTTCTCCGGGGACGACGAGCTGAGTTCTGCCCTTATGCCGAGCTGAGTTATTCCCCCTTATGATATTATCTTTGTTTCTTGCTTTGGCTTCCTTTCCTACTTGTATGTAAGCGCGTATTCTTCTCTTTTAGTGAGGTTGTGCCTACTCCCCTTCTTGTTTTCAGATTGAGAAAGGGCTGGCTCTGAGATTAGCATTATCCCGAATGGCTTATAGCTAACCGCCTCAAACAGGTATCCCACTTTGTTTGGCAGTGGTTTTTGTGATTGGTCTTTCTCCCCTTCTGAAGTGCTTTTTGAACTCCTAACTAGATTTGATACATAAGCATGATACCAACTAGCTTCCTCGCTTTTCACCTAAAAACCAAGTCAGTGCTCCGGCCCCTCTAATGCCTTACCCGCTCCATCCCCCTCGGGCTCCTTCCCGCCGGTTACGGAGGCTTTGACCCCTATCCCATCCGTCCCTTCTGTACCCTCGCTTCCCTCCTTAGAGGAGGAAAACATTGTTGGGAGGGAGCAGCCGGTTCAACAACCGCAGGGGGTTCCTATTGATTGGTCACAGTATCAACATGATAAAATAAAAGAAAGATTGGCGGTTTTGACCCCCAACCGAGCACGAGACACAGACACCGTCGATGCAATCATTTTATTAAAACAAGATCTCATCGATCGCATGGCTCAATTGGATCCCAATCCATTCTGGGCTGAGCAAAGAAAGGGATCAGAATCCGACATCAATGAAAGTGCTTTCAACTCTGTATTCGCTTATTTGCCTGTGATAGGATCGAAGTATGTGGCCTTCTATCTGCGCTTACGTTCGGTTCGGTGTGATTAGGCTACTAAAGACTAAATAAATAAGTATCTGGGTAAAGGGAATCTCCTTCTTTCTTCACTGTTGACTGATTCTATTGGGGATTTTCCCCAGGTTTCATCCAATTCTATCGCTATCTATCGGTCAAGGGGTCTTTGGTAATCTTATGGAGTACTTTTTTTCCTTCTTCACATATTCTTGTAGCAAACCTCTGTCAATTAGATCCTGGATGTGATGCTGCAATTTCCTATGAAGAGAAGAATCAAAAGGATTGAAAGCCCTACGAAGAATGAGTAGGTCATAGGCGAATCATAGAAGACATAAAGATATGGGTTTTTCTGGACCAACGAGAGCTTTAGAACTCCCTCAGATTGAAAGATCTAAACTTTCTGGCCAACAGAAAGAGGCCGAGTCAGAATGTCTTTTCCCCAAAGATGCCTCAAATCTCTTAATAAAGGTATCTTCCTGGTGACAGCAGTGGCAGCGGAGCAGCATCATTCATTCTAAGTTAGAAGGACGTCTTCCCCAAGTATCTAACTTAAGCTTTACACAAATTGTAACTAAGAGCCCAAAAGCATAGAGATGGGACTCTAAGTCTTTTTTATGCTGGTTCGTTGCGTCTCTCAACTCTAGGGGTCCTGCTCCTCTAAGCGGGGACAATTCAAGAAGAATGAAGAGAGAGATTAGGTTCATATAGATACATTCACATGGAATCGGGAACTAGTAGACCTATTCTCCAACAATAGGAAAGGTCGAAGATCGCTCTTCTTTCTAGATTCTATAGTAGTAAGTCACTCGGAGCCGGAGCCTCTGTTCAGTCCTTTCTTTCACCTGAATGGCTTGGCGGTACTCGCTTGACTTGACCGGATCAGCTACGTTTACGTTTGTTATGGAACCGACCGCACTTGACTCTATTCGTCAGTGGACCAGGCAGGCCTTTTGAAAGCGACTATGATGTTTAGATTGACAGCCCTCTTTGAAAGCATCTTTCCTTCCCGCTGATGAACAGACAAAGTCGACTAACCAACTCACCAGCCAATAGCACACATTCTACAATTTGTTAGAATAGGAGATCCTCTGTCTTGGGGGTGATAGCATGCGTCGGTCTTTGTCTCGTCCTGCTATGGCTGTACAAGGCCGATGGGAAGTCCTGTCTCGTCGAGCATTGGCAGGAGGCGGGACTTAACCAAATAGGGTTCGTGAGAAATCCATTTTATTGGATAGCTGCGTTTTCTTTCATATTTACATATTTAGCTGACTACAGCCGTTTACTCAGTAGTGGTTAGCAGCATAAATGCAGAGGTGACACGATCCGTTGATCAAAGCCTCTTTGTTCTTCCTCCTCCCCCGCCCGAAACGAAATAGGAAGACTCCATCCGGAAGATAGGTTAATATACCGATCACTTCTCATCCCGGAGAGGCAATAGAGGCAGTCAAGCTGGCGAATCATCAGCAGGCTGTTTAGGAATTCCCCTTCTCCGATTATCAGTTCAAAAGTTCATTTCATATAGCTGTGAAATCATAGAATTTCTTTTTAGCCCTAACAAGCTCTTGTCAAATGATAAAAGGTTATCTCATATAGCTGACAAATGATAGATTTGGTTGAAAGGGGAAATAAGGTTTACGAGTCTGGGCGATAAGGCTTTCAAGCCCAGTTAGAAGGTCGGGGAGAGACTCTCCTATCAGCTTGAGGAGCGGAAGTGGCATATATAGAAGACGAAGCTACAGATAAGACAACTAAAACAAAGGAGTCCGACTCTTCCTTTAAAGGGAAAGATTCCAGAAAAAGAGTAAGAAAAGCCTATGAAAGGCATTCTAAAGCGGCGTTAACAGACTATCTCTTAGCTTGAGGAGTCAGAGTCTTAGTAAGGGGGAGGTGTAGGAGTCTTCCCTTGGCAATCCCTCGTATCGGTCGGTAACGGCTTCTTAAGGAACTGATTCGAATAGCGAATACGAAACAAGCAAGGAAGCTGTAAGCTTTGAAAGCGCGTAAGAGACTTACATGAGAGCAGAGGCAAGTGAATCCGAAGGGCGGTCAACCGTCTCTGGAATTGGAATTGCTGCCTTTTCCGGTCTTAGCTCATACGAAGCTACGGAAACAGCTTACGACTAAGGTATCGGTGTTGGTAGATCGGGTGTTACCAGAAACAAAAGAAAAGATCTTATTCGCGGTGGGAAGGCAAGAGAGCTAGTTGTGTACGCTTACAGTCGAGTTACTTGAATTCCCCGGTCCCCTGCCTTTATGTTAAGCTAAAGCCCTTTCCTTACTAGAAGAGGATGGTAAAGCCATATGTGAAGCTGAGGCAAAGACATTTTCTCTTGAAGATTTAGCGGAAATAAAAGTCTAAAGTGCCTTACTGTGCGAAAACGCATATTTGACTCTCTGGCCAAGTCTGGAGATAGACCAGGAAAGACATCTTCAAACCTGCCCGCTGACACTAGTACTGAAGACTTACTTGAAAGTGGTACTGGCTAGTGGACTGATGGAGATGGAAATGTCTTCCTCGCGGGATGTGAGACTTAAAGAAGCAGGGGATTACTTATGCCTGGAAATAGCATAGTAGAAGTGCGTCCAGAAGGATATTACAGAAGGAGCGAAAGAAGCTCGACTGATTAGAGAGGAGCGGAAGTCGATCCAAAACTGTCCTCGAAGTCTGCTGCCAACCTTGTTGCCTTAAAGAAAAGGTTTTTCGCGACTCCCTCGGTCCTTAACCTTAAAAGGATGGTCTAAAAGAGCTAAAAGAGTGGGATGCCTAAGGGCTGGCACACGTTCTTTCCCGTCCCGCTATTCCTTGGTCGAGGAATACGGAATATCCGGTGTTACAACCGATTCTCCTATATTAGCTAGTCGAAGATGGTTCTGCATCCTATTCTAAGATAAGACGATAGTAAGGAAGTGAACGGTTGGTTCGAAGAGGGAAGTGGCTAACTAATATAAAGCAAAAGTAAGCAGTAGATCGAGAGAATCTTGCAAGAGTGCTGACCTTGCTGACAATAAACCTGAGGCACCGAATACACACTTAGCTGGGTTGAGTCGACTTACGGAGTCTTTCGATTCTCAGATTGACGATGTGGCTTTCTGCGTCGAGAGACTTGGCGATCATATCGTCTACGTAGACTTCTATCTCCCGGTCCATCATGGAACTGTGTGGCCATCTGCTACCTGCCCATAGAAAGGGTTTTAAAAGGTACCCAATTGAATAGTGAATTATACCCGGGGAATCAATAAACACGCCCTGGCCTGCTTGGGTGGTTCTCATCCCTTTCAACCATGTCCAAGATTTCTTCTCAGTATCGTTCTGGAAACTCCTCACTGAGCCCGATGTCAAGATCGAGGGAAGTCAAATAATATATCTCAAGTTCGTTCCTCTACCGACTTCCCTAGGAGAGAGATTTTTAGTGATAATATATGAAAGCAGTATAAATTAGTATCCCGTAGGGTTTAAAGGCATAACCTCAACGGGTGTTAATAGGCGCATGCATTGGATCACCATTGCGGAGACGGAAATCATGGCTCCGGCAGAAACCCCTAAACATCAATCCCTCAATCAAAAACTTCTCTTTGTTTTTTGGTGCATATCTTCTTTGTTCGAGAGCTTGATGAAGACGTGCCTTGGCTTCTCACCATCAACCCTATCTAATCAGTCAAGTAAAGCATCTAAGTCTGCCTCCTTGCTTCTTTCTCTTTCTCTACTGCCTTGACAGCCTGTCCTTTCCCTGGCCGAATCTCACCGAGCCTTGCATCTCCTACTTGTGTCTTCTGCTTGGATGCTTGCTTCTACGCCATCCATGTCTTCTTATATACGTATTTATTAAGCTGCCTCCGCCCTCGGCTTCGGCTACTCATCCGCCCCTGCTTCTCCGTAACATTTGGTTCCGTTCCGTCAGGTGGTGTCGATCCATCTAGAAAGAAAGGCCATCCATTGAAAGCAATGACTAGGGCGCTACTGGACAGGGCTGAGGCTCGAACAGAAGAATCGTCCATACTTGACGTAGGAGGCCTCCTACTTCTGATTCCGAACTACTATGTGGGTGGGACTGAAGGAGGGAAGGAATTTGATTGGTAGGTGAGCAAACCAACCCTCCGGGGAACAACTAGAGGTTGATTCAGTCGTAACCCACCTGGCGAGTTCAGCTATCCATTCCGGTTCAGTAGGACGGAATCACACTCCCAGTCTCTCTTCTTTTTCCCATCATTCCATGGATGATGGATTCATACAATAGGAAGTGACCGCCACTCGTCTGCCCGGGCGAGAAAGGCTGGTTTAGACTAGCCGGTCTGAAGGAGAGAATAGGATGCTCTTCTCCTGCGGACCCTCCCGCTTCATTGGAGTCTAATAGACCTGCCATCCATCTGCCCCGGTAAACCACTCCTTTCGACTCTGAACCCCGTAGCTACATCTCCGACTGGTGACCCGAACTAACCATCTCTCCTTCCTCCATCCACTGAAGAGGCAAGTCAGTACCTCGATTCAACTCCTTATCCAACACCTCTACCTGGGACATATGACCCGAGTGGTGCCATTGATGCTGATGCCGAGCCAATGGGATCAATACCAAGCAACCTCTTTCCACCACATTCTTCTCTTTCTTCTGCTGATGAGCCGGATCCGAAACAAAGAATGAAAAACCTAGCCAACCCGCCTCTTCTTCTCTATCCATTGATGATGACCCAAGTGGTGCTATCGACTCATCTGCTTTCCCACCGGTACCGGCCACCATTTCAATGATGTATATAAAGGACTTGACCAACTCTCCTGGTTCTGAATATGATCCAAGCTCTGATCAACCGGTACAGAGCCCGCCCAATAAGGCACTACCTGCTACCGGAGAGGAAGGCGAATACAAGTCTCTTTGTTCCCCCTCTTCTCTATCCGGCCCCACCTTTCTATTCGATCAAATTTCCACCAGTCTTTTCTTCCGCTCCCCTCTAAGCTGCCAACTATCGGTCCAATGGTTCCCCAATGAATCCAAGCCCGAGGTAAGCATCTGAACGAGAGGAAGGGTAATCATCAGAACCAAGAACGAGCTAATCTCCATCTCCATATTCGAGTCCATCGACAGAATCCACTGCTTCTTCCCCTGGCGATTCACCGGAACCGAAGCAATCAAATGAACATCCATCTGCCTCTTCTCTATCTTTGTCTTCGCTTTAGGTTGAATTCCGTTCCGTCACTTGCTTTCTTCCCTGGGCTGTCAGTCTGTCTCCCCTGCCATGAATTCTCCCCCACAAATAGTTCAAATAGACTGACTGCTGCTTTCTTCCCAACCAGGCAACTCAGTCTTTCAGCATTCTGTCAATCGGCCAGAAACAAGAACAAGCAAGCCTATACCTAGCGCAGGCCCTGTATCTCTAAAGGCTGTGTGCTAAAATAGTGTAAATCGTATAGCAACAATGCTTAATTAAACCACGATTTCTCCTCCGCAAATGTTTCCTCCCCTACGGGTTGACTGGTTGATTACGGGGATGCGTGCAGCTGTGCTTACTGCGATCTAGTGTGAAGAAAGGTTCTTAGCCAACGGTTACCGACTCTAGGAGCCCTGATGGTTTCTCGATCCGATGCATAACACTGGAAAGAGGGCATAGCTGTATTGCGGCCTTCAAGAGAGTTTTACGAAAGGCGCCTACAAAACCCCCGTTGCCGACCCCAACCAGACCGCAGTCCGTTCGCGTTGGAGCACTACTGGTCGTTGATCCTTCCCGCCAAGCGTTCAACTCAAAAGAACAGCAGCAATAGGCCTTATGGCGGATGCTTTAGCTCCCGCTATTCCTACTGATAAAGCCTCTCTATCTCTCTTTCCTTTTTTCTGGTTCTCACCCCTATTATAGTTATAGTAAGGCCCTAGCTTAGCCACGAAATTTGTCTTATATATAAATGAAATGACATGCGCACTCTTTCTTTAGTGGCATCTGCCGCTTTTGATTCAGTTGTTGAATATGTCGAATCCGCAAAAGCAGTTGTTAGCGCTCTTGCGCGAAGCTTACCCTACTATACGAAACGAACGAAAGAAGCCAATCTAGGTGTCGTCAACCACTTCGGTGAAGGAATGGTGGTTAGCTCAATACCCATACTCTGAGCACTTTACCAATCTATAACTTTGATATCATCACAAGAATGAAAAAAGCCCTTTCTCCCCCCTTTACCCTTTATCTGAGATTCATTTTCGAACTAATGGAACTAATCAAATAGTAAGTAAATCCACACAAGTAAAGAATCTTGGCTCTCCTATCTTCACATTCATCTGCCCTATCAACTTCAATGTTTAAGAGATTTTCCAGTGAGAGGAAATCCTACCTATCAAAATAGGGTAAGAACTAAAAGCTTTCCTATCCAATGCAATCTCATCTCCGAAACAAATGAAAGTGAAAGAAGAGTGGGTATGCGGGCTTCTTTCACTATGGAAAAAATCTGATCCAAGATGAGTAACCAAGTTCTTCTTCCGCACGAGAATCCCTCTCAAAGGGGAAGAATCAGATTCGATCTCCGGGCTTATAACCAACCTATGAACAATGGTCTGTCTCGTCTAGTCGGTCTCCTTCTTGGCATTAAGAGTAGTCAGTACTGAAAAGGCCCTGGCATTTCCATCGGGAAAGATAGGAGGACAGCTCGCCGAGCCTATGGTGGACGTCGGTTGGGTTGTCGACGATTACGACCATTCAAAGGCATTTTTTTCCTTTTCCGGGCGCTAGTCAAAGTAGTAAAAAAAGGCAAGTGGGCAAGTAGCTGTTGTAGTCTCGGCTTTCTTGTAGCTTTGGGTCTTTTTTATTTAGGATTCAAAAAGGGCTTCAAGCTCAAGTGCAAGCTGAGTAAACTTGTTTAGCTTTACTGCAAGTCTAAAGAAAGGGAGGGGCAAAGTCCACTCGCTATTAGCTCGCTTAAATCTCTCCACTCGCATAGTAAACTGCGCTCGCCCTAGTCAAATCCAGATCTTGTTCCTTTGCGAGCGGAAGTCAGAACGAATACCGAGACTCCTTTCTTTTACACCTTATTAGTTATGAAAGCGGATCAACAAAGGCGAGATCAGCTCACTTCCCCACCGACCCGTCTCTTATACGATTAAACTAAGTCCATCAACTATATAAGAAGAGGAGACAGAGAGGTAGTAAGTTGCCCGCTTGTAGCAAGTTCTTACAGGACGTAGCTAAACCTTCCGAGGGACATCCTTCTATGTCAAAGAAAGATTACCCCACAATGCCAGTAGTTGATAACCATTATACGGATTAAGCCCGAGGCTTGGATAACAGATCTTAATTCCAGTATAAGCAGTTGATCTCTACTAAAGAGGGTAAGCGAGACATAGCCCAGAAGCTCATGCACAGATTGACGAGGAGATGTACAGAATGAGCATTTCCAAACTCATGTTTAACCACGAGGGGAAAAGACCTAGTTGAAAACAAGAAAAAAACCGGTGCTTTGAAGAAGAAGCTTTAAGAAATAGGGGAGGAAGGGTTAAGACTAGTTGCTTAGTTGTCTAAAACCTCTCTCTTCCGAGTTGGTAGCAGCCTTGCCTTCGGACAAGTAGGCAGTTTTGCTCTGTTAGCTCGGCTCGTTCTGGCAGCTTTTGCAGTTCGGGTAGTTCGGCTTTCCTTGCGAGAGTTAGAAATCCAGATTCTATTCTAGTTCCTGCCTTTCTTTCCGCTTGAAAGAGAGAACTAACGTACGCCGCCGGTACTCCACTCACTTAGTACACCTTTAGGCCGTTAAGGCTAATAATTACATGAAGGGATCCAAGAGAAGGTAGGTTTGGAATTGGCTTTAGTACTCTATTAGGTAAAGGGGGTTGCTTTAGTAGCCTCCCCTCACTCTATATTGAATTGACCATCTGACTTCTTTTTAAAGGAGAACAGTGACGGTTCCTTCAAATTCTGTAAGTGGATTAAGGTCAGGCAACATAGAATGCCGAGTTAGAAGCTCGAGTTCAACGGCTTGTGGTTGTTAGGGATTAACCCAGTGGGGTTAGGGAGCCCTATGGAGTAAGTGAGGGTGCGAATAGACTAGTTGCTAAGTTGTATATCCGGGTCAGCTAGCTCTTCTGGTAGGGCAGCTCGGCTTGCAGCTGTTGCATCTCTTGTAGCTAGGGCAGCTCAGTCAGGTCAGGCAGCTGGCATTCCTTAGCTAAAGAAAAGCAAGGGTAAGATTGTCAACTAAGGCACCTACTTAGGGCAAGGCAGAAGCCAAAGGCGGAAGACTGAGTTCATCGAAAGCCGAAGGCGAAGGGGGAAGGAAGCCCCTACCTATATAAAAGAGAATAGTAAGTCAAAACAAAAGCCGTGTTCACTCGAGCTTCTAACTGAAGCTGCTCACGTTTTTTCAGCAGGGTTAACTACTGGTCTTGGAAAGCCAGGCAGCTCAGGCAGTTCGGCTTGAAGACAAGACTCGTAGCGTCGTTGCCTAAACCTTTCCTTAAGTCACTTTTCGAAAGGGGAAGTGGCACTCGTGAACCTGAGCCATGGTTACTTCGTTATCAGATTTCACTAGGAGGAAGATATGATAGATGAAGGCCTGGACCGGAGTACCATGGAAAAGAAACCTCAATATCTGGTTCTTAAAAGGTGGACACTGTCGGCCGGAAACAGCAGTATTGCATAAGGCTCCGATTTGGAGAATCTTTCCTGGACTCCCGGTCGAATAAAGGCGACCAGATATTCTTTATTCTTTTGCTAGTCGAGTGGGGAGTCCGATCCAATTGGATGAGCATACAGCTAAGCTAAAAAAGAGGTCCTTTGCAAGGCTTTGTGTGGAGATCGACTTGCAGAAGTCTCTCACGCCGGGGATCTTTATAGGAATGACAGGGAAAGGGTTCTGGCAAAGGTTTAAGAATCCTTGCCATCTTTATGCCTTACGTGCGGCATAAGTAGAGGTCACAAGATGATCTAAAGTCCAGATAAACCAAACCAGGAAGCGCAGGCAATGGAGGAAATAACGACCTCTGGGGGGCACGTAGTCGAGTGAGGCCAGATCTGAGTGTAAAGAAAGCCGGAAAGAGCAGCAACCAGAGAACCATAAGTTGGAGTGCTGTAGCTCACTGAAAGAGACGTAGGAAGGGGCTTTCGGCCCGTGGACCCAGGCACCGATGCATAGGCGGAATCCGACTAGGGTGGAGGCGACGAAAAGAGGGAAGGCTAAAATCAATAATCAGGTATAGTAAGCCATTCTGACTTCCTTAAAGAAAGAATAGTCAACATCACGGAAGTAATGAATACAACAGCGCCCCCAGCACGAAGAGTGAGATCTTGCCTGTCTTATTCTTTTCTGCATGCTCGCCAGTAGCCTTGAAGGCCATCCGTTCTGCTGCCATCAAAAAAAGTTTTAAAAAGACTACTTCAGGAAGATTCCGAATCTCTTTTCAGGCAATTGGAAGGTTTGCAGAACCTTGAAAAAATACGAACTGTCGAGCTACTCTGTTGGGGTTGTATCATACCAAAGTGCCTCTAACTTGTCCCACACCATCTTTATATATTACATACTCTGCCCCTCTCAGATACCTTTTGGTGTACATTCTTGTGAAGTCCAGCATGTCCTCCTTGGTGACCTCTTCGCTACCTCTCAACAGTAAACTAGGAGAAGCGCAACAAGAGAATAGAAGACCTACTACCACAAAGAGAATCGGACGCTCAATCACAAATTAACATCTTCCTTCTCATCTCAGATGCGCGTCTTAGATTGTTAGGAATCAATTGAATCACAGGAAATCCCAGATGGACAGAAGGAGCTGCGAAATCAACAGGAAAGAGAGGACGAGCCTATTCTATTATATGATACCACGCCTAGTGCTTTGTTTTGGAAATGGTCAATAAGTTTCAAGCGTCGAAGGAAGTGGATATTTTGAAAATGGAATTGCCTTCCTTTCCCTTCAAAGAGGGCATTCTCTTCCGAAAGTGCCACAACCAGCTGCTTTCTGACTATTGATTCAATGGCATTTTCTTCTTTTGCTTTGCCTAATCAGTGAAATCTGGTTGCCCAATTCCTCCCTCGCAGCTTGCATTAGTTGTCCTTCGTTCCTTTACCTGCGATAAAGCGGCTTAACACTCCTCGATAAGGCTCATCCTCTTTCTTCTTCGAGAATGCCTGAATCGTGAGACTTGTAGGCTCTGGTGGTAGAAGGCTATACAATATGTGACCTTCTTCACCAGGATAAGACAGCGAGAGTAAGAAGCCTCTTTATTGCTATGCATCAATTCCTCAAGATCAAATGGTTTGGAAAAAGCTTTGAACGCCCTTCCTTCTGATCCCTTGATTCAGACTCAATCTAAATAGACTTTGGATCTCCTTCCAGCTATCTCCCTAACTTCGCCATCCTCTGACCTTTTTCCTATATCCTATATCAAGATTAGCTCTCTTCCTTTCCTCTTTCCAAGCTTCCTCGGATCCCTTGCCTTAAACGATCGATCAAGGGGCTTACCTTTCTCAAAGCAAAGGGCTTAAACAACTTTCTTTATCAATTTGCCCCTTCACCAAGAAGAAATGCTTATTGCTCTTTGACTCATATCAAGCGGCTTAAACGCGACTTTTTCTATCAAGCTCGCTTTCCTCTCGCGCACTTGAGAGTACCTGTACCTTGCCTTCCATTAAGAAAGAGAAAAAGTAAAACCGAGGAAAAGACGGATACGGATAAGCCAAGCTTGCTCTCTGCATCCTGCTTAGCGTCCTCTTCGCATTCTTTCTTGAATCTAAAAGCCTTCAATCTCTTAGTATCCCTTCTTTCTCTTTCCGACTGGATTGAGAGTCTCTATTCCTGAGTGAGCTCCTTTGTGTAATACGGTCACAAGAATCTCACTATAAGCCACTTACATGAAAAAACCCTGGATCAAGAGCCGGTGTTCAGCGTGCTTTGACGAATGGAGTAATAGGTACCTTATTGCCACTCTTTTGGGGTACTTTTTGATCCGCTGTCCTGCTCCAAGACTGATACCGATTAGCTCGATTATTCCGATTCTCCTTACTTGACTAGCTCACCATCACTGAATAGCGGGCATCATGAGAACCCGTTACCATAAGTAGTGATCGAGATTTCCCATGCGACTTCCTTGCTTTCCCTTGAGACGGAAAATCTCATATATAACAGGTGGAGTTCTATCTTTCTTCATCTTCCTTCTTTAGTCGATCGAGAAACCTAAGGCCCAATAGTGCTGAGTCCCCGAGGGGATGCGAGCCGGTAACCTGTAGGCCTAAGATCCTAAAGAAGAGTGTTGAAGTTAGTGAGAATTCACACTTGGCTGAATGTTAAATTTTATTAGTGTTCAGTTTAATTAAATGAACCTTCAGTAAATTATATAATTCGGCCGGAAATTTCTTTATTCATCCGAGTTCGATAGTTGATCAAGAAAGCTACAGCCCAATCGTGCTGAGTGTTATACATTCGAGTCTTAAGCGTCAAAACAAAAACAAGAGTCACGCCCCGCCCTAAGAAAGAGGCTTAAGTCATCGCTTCAAATCCTACTTTTTTTCGGTATGCCGCTCCGCGAGCAGAGCGAATTCACAGAAATCCAACCTAAGATCATGAATCTCCTTATAAGTCTTAGCCTTAATGGCCACTTACTCTCCTCTATCAACAGCAGCTTACACCGTCCCCCTGACCCCATTCTCAAAGGGGAAACAATCCACCATTTACAAACAGCCCTAGTTGTTTGATACCGGCTTTCAACAAAGAGGGATTCTCGTTCCCGAAAACTGGAGTACATATCATATTTTAAAGGAGATTGTTGTGAACGACGAGAATTTTTTCCAGGATACCATATTTTTGTTTGACCTTATGAGAGATGTCGCTCTTAGCGAAAATGCATGTTGGATTGAAACTGCCGTTGATTTTCTCAATTTGTGTAGTTGATATTTTTGATAAAGAATGCTTTGCATTCCAAGTGAGATGTCCAAGAGAAAAGGAACGAGGGGAAGAATCGACGAGGAATCTAGAACATCAAATCGTGAATGAAAAAGCGTGACGAGAATGATCAACTCCAGATGTTAGAAGGTGCAAAATTAATGGGTGCCGGAGCTGCTACAATTGCTTCAGCGGGAGCTGCTATCGGTATTGGAAACGTGTTCAGTTCTTTGATTCATTCCGTGGCCCGAAATCCATCATTGGCTAAACAATTATTTGGTTATGCCATTTTGGGCTTTGCTCTAACCGAAGC